>PVJX010001689.1:0-152275 GCA_004027295.1 Dolichotis patagonum
TGTTCTTTGAGGGATTCTATCTGTTTGCTTTGTTCCTCTAATTTTTTAGCTGTGTTTTCACTAGATGTGTTCACTATTTCTTTCACTGTTTTTATCAATTCTTCTTTTACCTGGGCAAGTATTTCTGGTTTGAATTTTTCCATAGCTTTCCCTATTTGCATATTTATTTCATTTGATATCATTTCAGACATTTCAGGTGCATGGCTTCTTTTTTTCTTCTATGTACACAGCTTCTAAACTTTCTTGGGGGGGGCTAGGGCTTTGAGCCTGCCTTTTGGTCTTTCCTTTTGTCATTTTTCTGTATTTCCTTACTTTGAGTGGTGTTCCAAAGCTTTCTCTGCTTATGTGGCAAATTACCTGTTACACCCTCAGTTCCTGGAGGGGCAGTGGCTCTCCCACAGGCTCCTGGCTTCCTCACAGTGTCCTAACTCCCCTCTGTGGGCTCCTGGCTCCCTAATTTGTAAGGCAAATGCTGGGTGTGGCCACCCCAGAGCCTGTGGAATCTCAGGCAGGCCAGGCCTCCGTGCCTTGTCCCAGGCAGGTCTCTAGGAGATTCCCTGCGAGTGAAGGGCCTACAGGTCCCAAAGTGTCAGGCCAGAATGTTGGTTTCTGAAAAGTTCCCGGTCCCAAACAGACTTGGCCAAGATGCCAGTCTCCACAATATTCCCAATCCAAACAGCCCGGGCCACTCTGCGGGTCTGAGACTTTCGGGTCCCAAAGAGACAGGCCGAGATGCTGCTTTCTGGGAGACTTCCTGGGGGTGAAGGCTGGGGCTACGGGCCCAAATAGACCCGGCCCAGATGCCAATCTCCAGGCAGTTCCTTGGGGGTGAAGGCTGGGGCTACGGGCCCAAATAGACCCGGCCCAGATGCCAATCTCCAGGCAGTTCCTTGGGGATGAAGGGCGGGTCTACCAGCCCCAAAGAGTCGCGCCAAGATGCAGGTCTGCGCAGACTTTCGATCCAAACAGCCCAGGCCACTCTACGGGTCCGAGAGTTTCGGGTCCCAAAGAGACAGGCCGAGATGCTGCTTTCTGGGAGACTTCCTGGGGGTGAAGGCTATTATTAATTATTATTATTATTATTTTGGCACCAGGGATCGAACTCACAACGTTGTACTTGCCAGGTAAGTGCTTACACTGCTAAGCTAAATCCCTGGCCCTTATTTTGCTTTTTACATGATTTCTATTTTGAGGTCGTAATGTTGCATGGTTTCTCTTACAGGAGAAACCAAATTATAAAGAACAAAGTGAATGTCAAGAGGAAATATGAGGTGGATTTTTTCCCAAATGGGAAGGGATGGTGAGACAGACGGGGAGGGAGGGGAATGTCTGGTACCTGCACCAACCCGCACTGGGAATGTAGACGCTACTTGTGACAAACGCGTACAAGTACAAATAGAAGACAACTACTGTATTTATATTTGGGATTTCTTAGAGAAACCATGTGTTTTTTTTCCATTTTAAATATGTTTTAATGCCTGACTAAGCAAGTCTCCCTCACTCTAACTTTTTTTAGGACTTTCATTAATCTTGTTACCCGGATGACCTTAGGAATCAGATTGCCTAATTCCAGGAGGTGAAGGACTGAGTAGTGCCATCCGCCACGGCTTTGTTAGTTTGTGGTGAGCTGGTGAACACAGGGACGGGACCTGCTGGGACAGGGACCTCCCGGAGCAGCCGGTTTCCAGCCCCAGGTCAGGCGAGTTTCCCACCGCTGCCCTCGGAGGGCGGAGAGTGAGGAGCGGGCAGAGGGCGCGGCTTCCCTCCTTCTGAGCGGTGCTCTGTCCTAAGGAGGCTTCCTGCTGCCCTTTTACTCTGTCTGTCTACTGATGGTTTATAGCCACACTTGTTCCCAGGGTCCCTGCGCATTTGTCTGTAAGCAGCCACGGGGTGCAGACTTCTCCCTGCAGCGGCAGCTGGCTGGCCCCGAAGGGCTGCCGAGGTCCCCAGGCGCAGGGTCCTGCAGGGTCTTGCAGGTGCCGAGGAGTCTCCTGCTGGTGCTTCTGTGCACCGTGCCCACCACCGAAGTGCTGGAATCCGGCTTTCTGTCCAGAGCACGACCAGCGGTGTGCACTGGGGGTCGCGGGTGTGAATTCCGCACTCCGCCCGCCCGCAGGCAGGGGCTCCTTCTGCGCGCCTCACAGGGC
Organism: Dolichotis patagonum; assembly: GCA_004027295.1. NCBI lineage: Eukaryota > Metazoa > Chordata > Mammalia > Rodentia > Caviidae > Dolichotis > Dolichotis patagonum. Next base: position 2,148 of record PVJX010001689.1, read on the forward strand.
GGACCGCGCCGGCTGCACCTCCCCAGCTGTCGTCCTGGCTGCTGTCTGCTCCGCTTGTCCAGCAACTGCGCGACACGACACTTCGCAGCCGGGCACTTCCCAGCTGGGGATGGGCCTGGGCCCGTGAGCACCGGCCGGCGTGCCTCCGCGCCTGACTCTGGCGGAAGGTCATTTGCAGACCGCCACAGGTGGTGTTTCTTCCTGCTGTCACTCGTCCAGGATTCCCACAGGGTGTGCACCGGCTCGTCCTGGGTCCCTGTCCTGGGAGGGGCCCTCTCTGGGGAGTGTGAGGGAAGCGAGCTGAGGAGGCTGCCCAGGGGCGCGCTGACCCTGTCACTGATCCGTGCGCCCGCCTGGGTCTGCGGAGTAAGGTGGGCTTGAGGAGTGAGGCCCACGGCGCCCGGGAGCAGAGATCTGGGAATCCGGCCCTTCTCAGAGGCTCTGGAACCCAGGAGGCTGGCTGGTGCAGAGGGAGAGTCCGACGGCCTACGGGTTTAATGTAGGCACCGCTGCAGGCAGTGCCTTCCTGCTCCAGGGATCTTCAGAAGGGAGGAAGGAAGGAGTGCTGTGTGTGAGGCCGTTTCCGGTCTGTCAGGCTTTGGCTGGACTGTTTCCAGCTCTTTTTCCTCTCTGCACTGTTAGTGGCCCCTTTGCGCTCACTGTGAGCTCTCGCCTATTTCATATCAATAGGCATAAATGATTTCTTATTGAATGTCATTTGCAAATTACCAGTTTCCTGCTCTAAACAGCACTTAATGTCAATTACTTTTTTTTTAATACCAATTGAAAATCACTGGTTTGCAGTTCCAAGTCTCTCTTAATGCCAATTACTGCTGGGAGTGCTGGTGACACTGTCATTTGACACTGGATTTCGGAGAAGTAACTTGCTGTTATGTTCTCCATCTGGCTCCACTTTCCTGGGAGAACTGCCATCATCTTGATAAACTTTCATTTCCTTTCATTCACAGGGTGCTGGAGATCCTTGGTGTGATTTTGCCAGGTGAGGACTGTCTGGAGGTTTAGAGGCAGAAACACCAAAATGATACCCAGGACTGGAGGCAGATCTGTTTACATTGGTGGACACTCATGGGCTCATAGGCAGGCTTTTTTTGGAGCTAATCATCCCTTTGACACCCAGGAAAACCCTAAGACTCATGAGAAGGGAGAGAGTTGTGGGAGTTATTAGTACCTGGAGTACTCTAGGCTGTCACGTGTCTCACCTTTCCATAACCAGGATTCCTGCCCCATTGCCCCTAAGCAATTCAGATCCACCATCCACTTCTACCTGCCCATGGAGCAGGAGAGGTGGAGACTGACCCACTCTGCCTGGTGGAGATTGGCCCCCAGCCCAGGGCACGTGTGGGGTATTGGATGAGTGTTATGCTTTGTATCTCCAGGTCCCCCCAAACCACATGTGCTCATAGGCAGGGCTTTTGTGGAGCTGTCTGCAACCAGGATGTGTGAATATGGATTTGTAGCAGAAGACCCCCCCCCACACACACACATACACCCAGCCCGTCTACTTCAGTTTCTTAGTTGCCCAGGTCATAGTTCCTGTTGCAGTTCCGGTTGTTTCTGTCTCCTAGATACAACTCACTATGAGGCATATTGTGAAAATCATCCCCGATTGATGAGCCATTCTGCCTCTGTACTTTCTGTTTGTTTATTCTATGTAAGCCCTAGTCCACCAGAGATCAGGGCTTGATTTTTTTTTGGGAATGATCCTGATCAATGCCCACCAATGTAAATAGATCTGCCTACAAATCCTGGGTATCATTTTGGTGTTTCTATTTGCCATAGCATCTGGTGCGTCAGCCAGGATGACTGATCCAGGTCCCAACGGGAAGGCTGCCCTTGAGATTTCTCGAATTCCTTCAAAAGTCTGGAGGATTCCTGGCTCCTAGCTTGAGAGGCTCACATTGGACCCCAAAGGGAGGAGGATACTGTCTGTCTGTCTGCGTGACTGCCTGATTCTGGTAAGACTCCCAGGAGCACCCCAGTTTGTCTGTCAATCCTGCTCAGTTTGAGCAGAAGGGGAGTCTTATCCACTCTTGTTAGTCAGGACCACCCTTGAGGGACAGGGGTGGGAATGTTTAGCCTTTAAGTGCCTGCTGAATGAATGTGTGGGTGGACCAGGCAGCATAAGCAATAGGCTGCTCCATCTAAGCACCAGGACTGGGAAGCACTGGTTGTGGTGGTTGATTGCACCCTCACCTGCAGTTCTGTGCTCATCAACATATGGCATACTGGAGGCCTTGCACCCTCCTTAGCTAAGTTGCACCTAATTCCCCATGAGAGGACACAGGTAGGTGGACATCTGAATGTTCTCTCTCAGGGGAACCCACCTTTTTTCTGATGTGCCAATTTTCAGGGTACACAACACACATGTACAAAGTCAGAAGACGGAATTTAATTTGTCAAAACCCAGAGTCCCTGACTGCAGGAAAAAGGGATTTTATGCAGTTAAAAATGAAACCAAACCACTCCCTGTGTCTCAAAGGAAAAAAGAGTCTCAGTTTTCCTGAGAATTCCACCTTGGCACCCCCATCAACCACCAGAGTTGCTGCCAATAGTTTCAACTCCCTGCTCCTGACTCCAGCTATCCCTGAGAGGAAGATGATGCCTGTATCAGCCTGAGATAGACAACTGCAATCCTGAAGTTCTGGTAATTCTCTTCCCAGAGGAATGGGCTAAGACTCACCTCTGGGCCCAATCATCAGCCATGCTGTCTCACTAACCCCTGTTGCCGTCAGATGTCAAAGAAAACACAAGTAGGCATCCAGCCACACATCAGCCTGACAGACTGATAATCACCTTGGGCAAGATCTCTATGCTGTCAACAATGCAGCCATTACTCTACATTCTGTGGTTCCAAACCCATGTACCATTTTTGGACTGTTACTCAATTGTCACAAGGCTTTGGGACTCTCCCACTATTTTTGGAGAGCCCTAACAACAGATTTGGCTCTGGGACAGCCTGTTTCTCTGTCTCTTACAACTCCATCATGGTCCCCTGAGAAAGAACAATGAGGCTACAAGACTGTAAAATGTTTATAGACTGTCAAATTGCTAAAATATATCTCGCCTGTGTGTAAAGCCAATTCAAGATCTCTGAGCTGCCAATGCCACCACAATTGCCCTCTGTGTGTGTTGCCTCAGTCTTCTGTCACCCACAGCCTGCTGGTACACTGCCTGGAACTAAAGAATGCCTCCTTTTGCCTTTGATTGGCTCCTGTCAGCCACCCCTCTTTGCAGAGGTCCCGGCTCTGAACTTTAAAGTTAACTGACATCGACTCAATCTGCCAAAGGTTCAAAAATTTCCCAGCACAAAATATCATCTGCACTTCTGATTAATGACACTCAAACTTCCTGTTGGAAAATCACAAAATCTCTGCTGCAATATCTGGCAGAAACTGGTTATAAGAAAGTAATCAGTCCACAAATTTCTAGGAGCTGCTGGCTTCTATAGAATCTGGTTCCTTGAGTTTACAAAATCAATGATGATTACTCAGACTGTCAGCCCCTGGGGGCACCCAGTGGCCTATTTGTGCAAATACTTGAATCACTAAGGCCTGCCTCTCCCCTTTGCCTTATTTCTCTAATAGTCACAGTCTTTCTGATCAAGAAAACTGATTGACTCACTTTAGGCTTAGACATAGCTGTCCAGGTGGCACACGTTGTACTGGACCTCCTGAATCTTGCCACATACCTGTCCACCAAGCTGGGCCTACCAGACCATGACTGAAAAATAAACTCCCTGACTGATGCTGAGTGCACCCTGTTTATGGATGAAAGTAACTCTATTAATAATAGTGTCTGACAGCCTAGATCTGCTGTGGTTGCCTTGGACAGAATTATTTTAGCAAAAGCTCTCCTGCTGCTGCTTTCTACTGCTGTTTGGAAACCTGCCACTAATAATGCCAAACCTGCACTCCTAAGCCCCCTCAGGGGCTTCAGTGGAGTGAAACATCAACCCCAGTAAAAAAAACGTTATGTGGCATTCCTGGAATATCAGAACCAGACCTGCTCCCACCATTTGTTCTGCAAGCTCAAGCCACAGTGCTGGCATCTGTACCCCTGTAACCAGCTCAGGTTTCAATGTCTATGTCACTGGCCCCAAACTCATGCAATACATAGACTTTCCCCATTTAAAGATATATAGATAGATTACACAAAATAAAACATAACCCTACAGAAATGTCTCTGCAAAAGTTTGGCTAAAAGATTGGCTATACCTGTAAGTACTCCCACACACACATATAACTGAGGTGCATATTAACTACCTCTACAAGTTTCACAAATACAGCGTTAGATCCACCATTCCAAAGTTCTGGAGAATTTACCTGGGATAGCCAGCTCTTCTGGGGCTCACTTTGAAGAGACAAAATACTCAAAGCCTTGTTCTGGTCATTCCAGATGCTGACCAGTCCATGCATGACTGAAGCCTGAGGGAACTGTTCACAGGATTGTTCCATACCTCAGTGCATTACTCCCCTTGATTTTTGTCTTTTGAGGCTGCTTTCCCCTATTTTTGCTTCCTCACATTGCTACTAGCTGTGGTTTTTGCCTTAAACTCTATAGATGGTTGCCCCAAGAGAACTGAACAATCAATCAAACACTTGACCAAGATTTCATGAGCATTCAAGGCACATTGGACACCTGCCTAGATCAGATTGACTTTCTCTACCTTACCAGAGTAATGTTACTGAACACACAGGCCTAATTATGTCTCTTCCTAAAAGCAACTTAGGGAAAAACTCTGTAATATGACCTTTACTAAGGACCATCCTAGGATCACTGACAACCCTAATGTTACTGCTTCTAGTTGGGCCTTATCTCAGAAGATCATATGTAATATATCCAGCAAAGAGTTACCAGAGAAACTGAAAGAGAGGGCAGATATAGCAAACCCCCCCATCAATATACTTCACTTTGTTAGTTGCCTAGGTAATAGTTCTGGCTATAGTTCCTGTTATTTTTGTTTCTGAAAAATGGCTGATCACTGTGATCCGTAACTGATTACTATGATGCACATTTTAAGAACCTGCCACCATTTGACAAGTCATTCTGCCTCTGTACTTCCTGCTTGCTTATCCCATATAAGCCCTAGACTGCCAGAGTTCAAGACCTGATATTTTGGGAATGATCCTGATCAGTGTCTGTTGACATAAATAAATCTGCCTGCAAATCTTGGGTGTTGTTTCAGTGTCTCTATTTGCTGCAGCAGATTAGTCCCCAATTGGTTTAGCAAGGTTCTGGGTGTGGATAATGGGAAACCCCGCCCTGGGTATGGGTAGCATCACCCAATAGCTTTGTAGCCTTAATGAAATAAAAGGGAAAGATGGAAAGCAGATTGGCTGCCTTTTTTCTGCTTGTCCTGCCATGAATTTTTTCCCCTCTGTGATGCCCACTTGCCATACCACCTTGCCTTGGAGCTAGCTGACTATGGACTGAAACCTCTACACGCTATGAGCCAAAATTGTTTTAGTTACTTTTCTCTAATTTCTGAGGCAAAATACTCAACAACCAAAGTTAAGGGCAAGAAAATCTTATTTAGTTTACAGTTTGTGGAGATTTCAGTCCATAATCAGCTGGCTCCAAGGCAGGGAGGCATGGCAGAGGGGTAACAGTTCATACCGTGGAAGACAACAAAAGCAACAAGAGCAAAAAAGGGACAAACAAGCCCCTTCTGTCCCTTTTATTTTATCCAGACTGCTGGGATTAGGGCAGTGCCAATCCAGTTAGTAGACTGATCCAGCAATCACACAAGCAATTAAGCACTGCATTGTGAATCAGTCACAAACTCTAGATTTGGTTGCTTCCAAAAAGCCTGCCTCCCATGACTGCATGAGGCTTTGGGGAGACATTCAGACACAAACCTCTGACTTTGGGTGTTGGGTATTTTATCCTAGCAATGAGAAAAGTATCTAAGATAATGAGGCAGTGAATGCTACTTCTTGTGAAAATGTCAACTTGGGTCAAGTAATTAACCTCCTGTGACCCACCTGGGAACTGAGGATCTTTCCACTTTCCAGGGGGCTCCTGAGGACGGAGCAAATGCTGGGTCTGGAGCATCCAGTGAGTCCTCCGGCATGAGGGAAGAGTGCACAGGTTCCTAGGAGCAGGGGGCAGTGAGGCAGGGCAGGTGCTGTCACTGTGGTTGTTGTTTTCTGTCCATGCTGGGAGGTTTCCTGGACTACAGTGACGTGAGGACCACAGAGGAGCTTGGGGCACCTGGGACAGACAGGGACATCCTGGCCACAACCCTGAATGCAACCCAGAAGACCCTTCCTGAGCTGGGACCTGTCCTCACTCCAATTTGCAGTTAGTGAAGATGGCCTACAGGGGAAACCATAGCCCTCGGGATATGCAGCGATGGTGTGGGAGTGGGGGGCTGTGGTGCAGAGCAGGAGGCTGCACAGGGACAGAGCAGCAGGGGAAAAACACGGGGCAGAGTCAGGGAGGGAGGCGGTGCAGATGCCTCTCTGAATTGACTCATTGCTGTCTCCCATCCGAGGTAGGTCTGCCTGGGTGTGGGCAGGTGGATGAATAATGGTAGGTTTCGGGACAAGAATCTAATTTTCATCTTCAGAGAGAGGTGACACATTGGGGACAGTGTCCCAGTTGCAAATGCCATGTTTTGATCCATATGGAAATGTGCCTGCTATTGTTAGCACACAGTGGGCCAGAGTTGTGCAATGAGATGTTGACAAATAGCCCCACTGCTCTGTGGGCCGTGGCTCTGGCAGTGTTTTCTAAGCCTGTGAAGCCTGGTGCTCAGCTGTGCACAGTGACCTTACCCATCTGTCACTGGGCTTCTTTTTCTAGCCAGGCCCAAGGCTAACCAGGAACCTGGAGAGTGAGGAGGAGATGGACATTCACCGAATCTCAGCAGGTGTCAGCTTTTGAGCTGTGTGCCCGGTGATACCACCTCACCTAACCCTGACAGAAACCTGAAAGGCGGATGAGATTGTCTCTGTGGAAGAAGCACTGCAAGCTGGGCATGGTGGTACATACCTATAATCTCAACCCTCTGTGAGGCTGAGACAGGAAGATGGCAAATTTGAGCCCAGCAAGATTCTACATCAAAATAAAAAATAAAAAGGACCAGGGATGTGGCTCAGTGTGAATTAATTCCCAGCAGCACGAAAAGGGAGGCAGGGACTGCAGGCTCAGCAAGACCAGCTCTGTGCCACTTAAACTTAATGAGTATCTTTATCACAGAGGATCATGGCCCAGTACAGACTGGGCTTCGGGACATCTGGGATGCTGCTGAGAGTGCGCCAGGAAGTGAGGGTCTTATTGCTGGGCTGCAATCGCCCTTAGTGGAGCTGGGCCCTGGGCCTTTTGCTAGGATCACCCAGCGGCCTGTGTGTCAGAGCCCCATGGGGCCAGCCACGGTGGCTGGAAAGGTGCCAGGGGTCACTGGGGAGGTCAGGCGCCTGGCTGGGGCGCCCTGGGAGGTGTTAGGTCAGGGCTGATGGAAACAGAGACTGCAGGTGCACAGGGGACTCCAGGGCGGGCCCTACGTGGGTGGAGAGAGGCTGAAGCTCAGATGGAGGGTGGAGGCAGCGGACCTGAGCAGTACTCCAGTTCTCAACTTTCCTTTTAAGGTGGTTTTAAATTAAATTTCCTGAGCCCCCAAGAAGATCCATTTTAAGGCCCTTTGACAACGGTGTCCATTCCGCAGTCACGGGCGCTGCCGAGGCGGAGGGGCTCCCTGCAGGCCCCTCGCTCCCCTGGCTCCCCTGCGTTTGCAGCTCCCCGCAGGCCCCTCGCTCCCCTGTGTTTGCAGCTGGTCGCTGTGTGACCTACTGCTGCACTCAGAGCATTCCTTCTCTTCTATCATCATGGGGCAGTTTTAACTGTATTTCAACTTATTATTTTTCTGTTGATGGCCTTTTGGTTCGTGTCTAGTTATTACCTGTTTTAGTTTTTTAAAAAAAATTCTTTTTGAAACAGGATATGACCTTGAACTCACTGTGTAGCCTAGGCTGGCTTTGAACTCACCACAATCCTGCTACCTCAGCCTCTCCAGTGCTGGGATTAGAGGTTATCAGCTATTTTCAATAAACTGTTTATGAATATGTGTCGTATAAAAGTGTTTTAATGGACATGAGTTTTCATTTCTGGTGGCTGAAGTTACTGGAAAGGCAATCGCTGTGTTGTGTGGTCGGTGAAAGCCATATTCACCTTTTTGAGATTCTTCAGCTTTTAATTTTCCTACAACTTACGCGTCCATTCATTCAGTGAACATACTGAGCACCTACTCTGGGTCAGGCCTTACATTCAGAGTTAAAGAAGTCAGGTGTCTATCAATGCAGGAAACAAAAACAAAAGAAAATTCCCTGCTTTTATGGGGTTTAGCTGGGAGAAACAAAGAACCGTCCCCGGAGAGTAAAGGTCGCAGGCAGTTTAAAGCTGTGTGTGGGGAACTGAAGGGCCTGCTGTGCTGAGGGTGGCTGATTGTGAGGCCCAGGACGGACTCTGAGGAGAGACCTAAAAGTGAGACAGGAGCCTTGAAAAGAGGCAGCCACACGTGCACCTGGGGTCTCCCGAGGGACTCCTGAAGGACAGACTTGCAACAAAGCACTGGGGCCTGGCGAGTGACCGATGCCCCATACGGTGCAGCTGTGGGTAGCAAAAGGCCTAACAGCTCACAGTGAGGACTCGGAGAGACGTTTGAAAGGGAAGGATTTTCAGCACAGGCGAGAGATGGGATCAAATCTGTGCTTTAGAGACACAAAGCCTTGGCTGGCGGTCATGGCTTGGATGTTGTATGTCCCCCAGAGGCCATGAGTCAAAGGACTGGTCCACAGGCTGGCACTGCTGAGAGGTGATGGGAAGCTGGGCGAGTGGGGAGGTCCTGGGCCACTGGGGCTGTGCCCTGGGTGGTACAGGGTAAGCCCCCAGCCTCTCCCGCTTTCTCTTTGCCCTGGCTTGTGATTTCAGTGGGTTTTCTGTGCCACATGTGCCCACCGTGATGCACACCTTGCCCCAGGCCCACACCATGGGGGCCACTGGTACTTGGGTGTTACCTTCAGAACTGGAAGCCACAGCATGCCACTTCTCTCTACAGGTTAAACACCTCGGGTGTTATGGTCTAGAAATGGGAAACTACTTAATACAGCTGGTTTCCATTAAATGTGATAACACAAGCACAAACCCTATTTCTTCCTCTATGTCTGCTTTTAGTTTGCTTTTAGTGCTGGGGATCAAAGCAAGAGCTGCACCTCACAGTGTGAGGAAAGTTGTCCAGGTGAGTCTGACAGGGAGCTGAGCCAGAAGCTAGAAGACTTGGAGAATTCTTTGCAAGTGAAGGCTAAACCTGCTTCTTGCCTAGGTGGTAATTTCAACAGCATCTGAATAGGTGCGTTCAGTGTGTAGGAGTACAAATAAGATCCTATGTTCAAAAAAATAATAAAGCAAAAAAGCACGACTTAGCTGCAGTTCCAAAGCTTCTCTGTCCCCAAAATCACAGCACCAAATGATTGGCTCAGTATTGTTTTCTCCATATTGATACACTGGCAATGTAGGATGGTGTGTGATGAGCTATGTCCTCAAGCCCTGAAAGAATTTTCCAGATGGACAAACCAACCCTCCTCAGGAAGTTCACAGTGGGAAGGTACTGGTGATGAAACAAAGCACCTAGACGTCTCATACAAGACTGGAAGGAGGGTCAATGGATACCGTAGTTTGGAAATGATAGTGGTACCTGCGAAAGATGAGTATATCCATGTGACACACTCCCACACACTTCCCCAGCAGAAACACACAGTATGTTCACAAAGAACACTTACAAGCATGTCAAGAGCAACACTATTTCCAGTAACCTCCAAAGAGGAAACTACTAAACGCTCATCAAAAATGGATATTTTGTGGTATAGTCACACAGTGGAAAAACTGTGCAGCAATGATAATGAATTATCTACCACCACCTGTAACTTTACTCAGTACAAAGTACTGAGTGAAAGCACATAGCTGTAAGTGAGTACGTACCGTGTAGCTCCATTCATAAAGTTCCAGAGTAGAATGAACCTCACTGTACTGTCAGGTGTCAGGCTGACAGGCACCACCATTAGGGTGAAGACAGCCAGGGAGGGGGTCACCGTGGGCACCTCTGGTGTCCTGGCAGTGTTCTGTCTTGTGATGTGAATCCTGGTGACATGATTTTGCTCTGTTCTTGAACATTGATTGCAATATGCTCTTGTGACATGTGCAATTTCCTGTCGATATATTATACTTCTATAAGAAACATTTTTAAAAGGCATAAACTCACGAGGGCAAAAATAACAGGATTCCGGGAACTAGACAGCAGATGGTGAGTGGCAATTGATGTAGCTCAGCTGAGAAAATGAAACTTCACTGGCAGAAATAAAAGCCAAAAGGAACCTGGTTAATGTTGAGTTTTGAAAAGGCCCAAGAATTTTTAGCACAAAAGTTGCCCTGGAAAGTCACCAAACCAAGAGAAATTGGTTTCATATCTATTTGGGAAGCAGACAGATGCCTGGGTCCCCTCCCAGGTCTTTGTGATGGGGTGACTGCTCCCCGACTCTGGCAGGAGACTGAGGCTGAGAACATGGTAAGGAGGACGCAGAGGCTTTGCGGGGTGGACAGCAGGTTTTGGATGGGGTGAAGTCGTGTGACACTGACAACAGGGAGCTTGTTTGCATGTCTCTGCCTGAACTGGGCTCCCATGGCATTGACAGGCATGCTTTTGACACGAGAGTGTTCTCTGAAGGCTTTGCTTGGTCCAAGAGAAACAAATGCTGAAAGGGACAGTCACTGGGGCTTCCCCAGGAACATGGCTGAGTCACACTTCCCACAGAGAAGACAGGCAGGAAACCTACGACACAGAAAGACTGTCTTCCCCTCACCACCTCACTCTTAATCAAGGGCCTCAGGAAGTTTGATGCCATTGTGAGATATGAAAGGCACAGATTAAGAAAACAATCTTAAAAAATAAACAAACAAAACTGGATTTGAATAAAATATACAGATTCAGGGAGAAGAAAACAAGAGTACCAGGGAGGTAAAGAGACATACTACCTTCCTAAAATAGGAACAGGGCACTATTTTATGAAGGAATATGCAGAGAAAAAAATAACTTTGGACATTAAAAAGATGATTTTTTAAGTAAAGGAAAATAACTCAGCACAGTGTTAGAAGACATTTCTGAAGAAGTAAAGCAGAAGATAGAAACTAGGAGAAGAAAGAAAAACAAATTAGATGATTCATTCAGGAGATCCAAGTGAAGAATCACAATATTTTCAGCAAGAACAGGAAACAATGGGGGAAAGTAATGAAGTAATTCAATAAACTGTCCTGGGGCTGAGTGACATGTTCTGAAATGTAAGGGGATCACAGAACGTTACAAAAAATGAAAAGAAGTTAAAAGCTTCTATAAGGAGCTACACCCCCACCTTAGAATTCATACAAAAAAATCAAGAATCTATCCAACACGGAAACCAGATAACAGCAGAACAATGACTTCAAAAGTCAATTTCCAATCTAGAATACTGGGCCCAGCAATATCAGGTAAGTCTGAGCGTGCAGCCTTTTGCTGTGTCCTTACTTGAAGTTTTCTCCGGGTGTACCACTCACGGTGGTTCTTCATCATTTTGTGAGGTTGTCCAACTGATCAGAGTAGGGCCTTACCCATAGGGACCCTGTGATGGTTGACTGATTGTGTCCATTTCAGGAAAAGAAGCTCAACTAAATCTGCTCAGCAATTCCACACCCTAGGGAGTGGAAGGCCCACCCTAGGGCGGCTTGTCTCCTGGATGTTACAAAGGGGAAGTGAAGAATGATGCCGATTCTCTTTCTTCGGAGGAGCTTGTCTTTGCCTTTACCTTGGACTTCTTCTCCTGGCACAGACGCTTGGGCTTCCGGCGCAGATCCTTCAGCCCTCCGGAGCAGACTCTGCAGCCTCTGAGCAGACCCATCGGCCTCGCCCTGATGTGGACTTGCACGGGACACAGCATGAACTCCAGCCCTCGGACTGAATCCTGTGGCCCCTGGCGTGCAGACGCCCTCTGCGTGCTTCCACATCCATTGCCAGTGGTGGCCACTGTCATTCTTTTTATTTTTAAATTTAAAGAAAAAAGCAAAACAGAAAAAAGGGTAGAAATAATACAGAATTTAAAAAAAAAAAACAGTAAGAAATCACTAGTTGATAGATTACATATTGTTATCTTAGAGGTAGTTGCTCAAGTCACAGAATCAAAGCATAAAAAGTGGACAATCAGACAATGACAGTACAAACCATTCTGTTTGATGAACTAACAATAAGAAAGTGCTCTAAAGAATACAACTGTATGTATGTTTAAGTGTACCATTGTCATTCTTAAGTGCAGTTTCTTATGTGTTTGTAAATCTTGTGTTATGTCTGTTTCCCTGGTAAACACTGACTGATAAAGGCCCTATTGTACAAAACAGTCACACTGAGAGGTTGAGACTTTCACATATGGACTTTTAAAGGACTCGAGTCAGCGAACAACACAAGTCTTCAAGTGTATTGTATAAGAAGCAAATAGGTAACTATATTAATGTAGCTAGGAGCTAATATTTTCATACAAGAGAAATACAAAATCGAAATGGATGATTCAAAACTCTAGCATTAAATTCAAATGGGGAATACTAGTCTACATTTGTGATTTTTTTCCCTAAAAATGTTTACTTTCTCTGTCTAGACACACTGACAGATCAATAGCAATGCACATTCTTAGTGCTCATATTGTGGCCTCTGAGTGCTACATTCCACTAAAACACTAGAACACTACAGAGAAAGGTCTGCGCCCATTTTTGGGAAGCCCAGGACGTCCCGTTGTGCTGGTAAACAAGAGGTGGTACTGGTGGAGCTGTATCAGCCTGAAGGGGCTCTCTTAGCTAAAGTAGGAGCAATGGAGGCATTATAAAATAATGATTGCAGTTTATTGAATCATATCAAATTCATAAAATCGGTGTGTTCATAATCTAATGTGGAAAAACCTTCCCTGGTGTCCTTTGGAGTTTACTAGGGCATCAGTTGTTATTCTATGAATAGATACAGAGGAAGGAGCCAGCGTTTCTGCCACCCTTCATGTAGGCACTGTACTTTACGGTAACACCATGTAAACAAAGAGGAGTGGTTCTTATAGAATCACTTCATGCAAAGAAATGGTGGCTTTAAAAGCTTCCCACTTGGCCACATCGAATAAGGAAACCTAGACAAGCGTCATCAGTTGGTGGGAAGTTGAAAGACATCACCCGTGGCCCGGAGGGGTTGGGCCTGCCCGAATTCATGACTGCCAGTTTCATAATGAGCTTTAGGGCGAGATTCCACACTTCTCCACTGCTTGGGTCGCAATCACACGGAAGTTTTAAAAAGGGGGAGCCTGGTTCTTTGCTCGCACATCCTGAGATTCGGTGTGACAGCTGTGCCTGAGTCCCCGTCCCCAGCACCCTGCTGTGATCTGCTGCGTGGCTGAGGTCGGAGCCTCCTCAAGAAGAAACAACCAGGAGGGCTGAGCCGGCGACTGAGTTGATTCAGATCAAACTCCTGCGGCCGCGGTTCTCAGTGTTAACCCTGGAAGGCTCCTTAAAGCTGGCTGTGGGGCTCCAGCCCCAGAGAGTCCGACTCTTAGCCTGGGTTGGGCTGGGAATTTGCATTTAACAGGTGCCCTGGCACAGGAGACCCCACTGACCTGCACACATTGAGGATCGCTGCTGTGAGGCTGGTGATTGCAGCTAGGGATACCGCTGAGTACTGACCAGGTACTGTGCGAGGCTGGTGGTTGGGCCTTGGCTTACGGCTCTTATACAACTGGTTGGCACCATGGCCTGAGCCCTGGAGTCATGAGGAAGTCTCCAGACCCTACGGTGCGTGGTGGGCTGGGACTCACTGCAGCAGATCTGACCACGGGGACCAGAGACCATGGGCCAGAGAAAACAAGTTAGGTGATGGCTGGGGGAGCAGTCAGCCCAATAGGACAGTGTGAGACATTTTCTACGACAACAGACTTGATTTCTCCAGCAAATTAGGGCTATAGAGAAGAGGGGAGCAAGGGCTGCTGGAGAGACAGAATAAAAGGGAAATCCAGTGCATGTTCTTGTCTGGATCCTGATTCAAACAACAAACAAAAAGGGGCCATCGGAGAGCCACATAACATTTGGACTTCTGTTTATTATCAGATGATATGAAGAAATTGTTGATTTACTGTGCTTGGTAATGGCATGGTGGTTACTCTTTTTAAAAGTATGTCTAAATTAGAGGTACTATTGAAAAATTTAAGGGTAAAATAACACAATGCATGGGAATTTCTTTAAAATATTCTTAAAATAGTAGGTATGTAAGTTTTATGATGATGCTCTACTTTATGTAAGTTTACATTTTTTATAATAAAAAAGTTAAAATGAAGCAAAACAAAGAAATACCAAAGTGACCAAAGAGACAGAAATCTCCAGTCGAGCTTTGTCATCATGATGTGCTTGAACATATCGAGGTGGGGCTTGTACAACAAGGCAAAAACTCTTGAGGCTTTTATAGGTAAGTAGAGGCAACTGGAGACCATGCTCATATGTGAAATAAATCAAACTCACATTTATAAATATTGTATTGTTTCCCTAGTATAAAAAAATAATAAAAAATAAAAAACTGGAAGAGTAATAAGATCCAAAATACACAATAGATATTGTAGTAATGAAAAGGAAAGAAAATGATAGAAAGAAAAGAACAACTAGGATAAGGGAAAGGAGAAAAGGGAGAAAGGAAAAGATTATATGTATGTTGGTAAATACATATAAATGTATGTATGTATGTATGTATGTACGTATATGCAAGATAGATAGCTATACTACTAATATCTATTAGTTCATCCAAAAGAATAGTTTATTCCATCATTGTTTGATTATTTTTGTGCCTACATCTTGTAACCTGAATAACTACTTCTAAGGTAACAATATGCAATATATTAACTAGTGTTAATTTCCTACTGTTTTTTGAAATTATCATTTCTATCCATTTTTTTTTCTTTTTAAAATAAAAAAAACAGGGCAAGACAACAAACTAAAATTAGTTAATGACACAACAGTGTGACCGTCAGTGTTAGGAACAGCGCAGCATTGAGCAGGGAACGACGAGCAGCTGTGGTGTAGCACGTGACGCGCAGTGACGAGCACGTAGCTGGTTGTAATGATGTGATGACCAAACACTGGACTCACTGAGATTATCAGGGAACTAAATCGGACCAAGGCAAGGACAGGCATGCTGTGTGTACGGTGGGGGGCTTGGGAGCAATGGATACCATCCTCCCTTGTGAACAGTCAGTCGACAATGGCCATACTGAAAAATCAGGAAACAGCAATGAGAGTGGCTAATTAGTTGGGCAGAGCCAACTACTAAAACAATCATAAAATAAAGTAAATCTGATGATAACACAATAACCAGCTCTATGAAATGAGACGGTCACATGATTGAGATGTTTATGAAAATACTGCTCAGTACTGTGTGTCCAGTAGCTGGGAATGTGGAGTTTTGAACCGAATGCCCACTACTAGCCGTTCTAAGACAGCTTCACATGGCGGTGTCCTTTTGCGGTACTGTAAACCACATGGAAAAAACCCACTTGTGTGGAGAACAGATTATAAGGCAAAGTGCAAGCAGGGAGGACCACTAGGAAGGTATCACATGGTAAGGGCTAGAGATAGGAAGAATACTGGACCGTAGATGTGTTTTGTAGGTGGAGGTGGCAAGCTTAGCTGGTGGACTGGTGTAAACTGTAAGGGAAGATGATCACAAGTCAGTGTGGGCCGATAGCTTGAGTGCTGGTTGCATGCTGAATCATTACTAAAATTGAAAGCACAGGAGGCCACGAGTGGAGACTGAGCCTGAGACATTTGTTAAGGTATCCTAATGAAGAGATCAAAAATACTATTGGAGGAATGAATTTGGTGTTAAAGAATTAAAGAGCACATAGATGGACTCTTCAGTGTGTATCTGATACTGAAGCCACAGGACAAGATGCAAATACCGCAGAGACAGTACAGATAGAGAAGAAGAAAAGGCTGAGCTCTGAGCCAGGGGTCACTCTTGATTAAGACTTGGGGTGATGAACAGAAGCCCCAAATCAGACTTAGCAAGGCAGAGGTAGAAAGAGGCCATTCTGACATGAAAGCTAGAAAAGAATCAGTGTCGTCAGAGATAAACGCCACAGCATGGCAAAAGCCTGAAATAAAATCCTACAGAAGGCAGGAGATCAGAAGGAGTTCATAGAAAAAAACATTTAAAAAATTTAAAAGTGTTTAAAACATTTTGCTGACAGGGTCCAACTGCTGATGGCATATGGAGTAACATTAGACGGTGACAGAGAAAAAGCTAGGGCCCACTTCCTGTTCCATTGCTGCAATTGTTTTTAAAAGCAAAGCCTCCTACATGGGAAGGCAGGTGCCATGTGCTTAGAAGCAGAGACGCAGTCCAAATGAGAAGACAAGAAGGAGGCCCCACAGCTCCGAGCAGGGATCAGCACCGTGGCATCTTCAGGCTGGGCCGGCTTCCCGGGGCACGGTATGAAATACTTCAGGTGCGGGGGCAATCACCGTCCACAGTAACACTGCACCCGTGAGCTATTGTCCAAGAAGGACAGGACCAAGATGTTTGCTATGTGCAAAGACTATAACAATTCATTACTCATCAGTATTTTACGAAAAAAAAACTAAGACTATTTCAGCAAGAAGATTGTTAAACTTGGAGTTATTGAGATGCAAAAACAATACAAAGTGATCGAGTAACTATATGAATCAAAGAATAAAAGCAAATAAAATTTTCCCACGAGTTTATGATTAAGATGTATAAAATAGTGTATCAAAATAATATGTAGGACAAAGTGGAGACATCCACAGGACAGAAAGGCACACTGGCTGCCTTTCAGGAGGGAGAAAGCAAATTAGCATTAATACAGTGCTTATAAAAAAGATACAAATTAACAGGTGTGCTGCAACTCTGTTAAAATGATGAAAAACTTACTGTTGAAAAAATGTGTACTGGGCAAGGTGTCTTGTGCTTGCCGCAGTGATCTTTGGGGAGAACTCTTGTCCTGAGGCTCTCTGGATGACTGTTAACACCCCTTCAGCCCAAGAGCCTTGCAGAGAAACCCCCAAGAAGCTGACCCCAGTCACGGAGTCACTCTGACCTTTTTCTGACCACCTAGAGGAAAGCGTATTCTTCGCGGTACTCAGTTCTCTGCCCAGCAGGCAGCCTGTCTGCTGCTTCTGAGGAGGCCGAGTGAGAAGCCTCACCTGGCGCCCCGCCTGCCCAGGGCTGTGTGCCCTCCACTTGGGGCGCGGAGCCTTTGCAGTGTGAATGTGCATGCGTGCCTCTGTCCAGCTGCAGCCCCTTGCTGTCTTCGTGGGAGACGCTTCTTTGGGAATGATCCCTCTTGCTTTTTTCCCGTGCTGCAAGTAATAAACCTCCCTTCTCCCCTGTCAACTGGCTGGCCTCAGGGGTTTCCACTTGGCAGCGGCAAACCGGCCGCGTTGGCTTGCCGACCCTCTCAGGTCCCTTTGTAAGGCTGCTCATCCATATCACAACCTACCCTTCCCAAGGGACCTGACGCCTCAGTGCCAAACCCCTGGGGACTGGGACCTGCGCTGACCCCCAGGGCTGAGCAACGGTTTGGAAAGTAAGCCGAGGAGCAGACCCGGGAGGAGACTGAAGGAAGTTGGGTTTCCTGAGCCCCTCGTGGCCTGGTAAGGGCTACAGGACTGAGCAGTGGCTGGGGGACAGCCTTTGCAGGGTCTTCTGTGCTCTGCCCTCCCCTCTGTACCATGTTCAGATCCACACACGCGCGGTGAGGTCCCATTCTTCTTTCTACAAGGCCACCCGTGCAGATTCTGGCCTGCAACGAAGACTGGGCCTAGAGCCTCGCCTCTCCTTTCTTCTTTATCTGTCTCCACAGAGTCAGATGAGATGACAGTCTTTGAAGGGAGGAGGCTTTCTGGATATGGAGACGTGTGTTTGGCCTTGGAGAAATTGAAGGACAGCAGGTAATAGCTCTGATGTTAACCCTACCCGAAAAGTAGCCCCATAAATTTCATGGGGGACCCAGAGGGACGTGAACCGTCTTTTACTTCCTCTGCATGGGACTGGGTGGGCCTGTGAGAGGCGGAGAACTGAGCCTCAGTGTCGGGGCCTCTCTCTGCCACCCACCTCAGCACTGGAGGCAGGTGTCTCCACCTGGGGGACAGCCTGCACCCCCAGGGCTGGGGCGTCCTGCCTGCAGGGACTGGACCAAGGCCGGTGGTGCAGTCAGCAGGCTCTGATTCACATTCCCCACTCTCGTGTATGCAGAAGTTACATGTAGTCAGGCAGAGCCCTGTGATTAAACATGCACAGAAATTGTAGGCTTTGTTCTGGGAACAGGGCTGGAAAAAAGCCTGTGCAGTTATCTACCTCGCTCCCCCCTAGGCAGCAAAGGCAGAGGCCTTGTGCTGAGATGAAGGCCATGTGGGGCTGAAGCCCCTGCCTTGCTGAGGACAGAGAGAGCTCACCTGCCGCGTAGCCAGGAAGCTGCAGTGGGGCTGGGAGGAAGCGCCGACACGCTGCTCAGCACAGCACACTGCTTCCCCGGGCAGCCCCTCAGCAGGACGTACAGTGGCTCCCCTCGGCTGAAGCTTCATTTTCTGCAGTTTCAGTGACCTGAGACCAACCTCAAAATCAAAAGATATTAAGTAGGAAATTCCAGAAATAAATAAATAAACAGCAAGTTTTAGATTGTGCGTCATATTGTTTAAGGACCCCATATTAGTCACCAAGCAGCTGTCTTGGTTATCAGGTTGAACTGTTGTGGGGTCACAGTGTTTGTGGGCGAGGAGTCCCTACTTAGCAATGGCCCCAAAGCACGAGAATGATGACGGTGTGATTTATATATAACAAACGAAACAATGAAGATGCCAACAGTTGGTCCTATTATCAACCCCGTAGGAGGGAAATCAAAGCTGAGAATAAAAGACTCCTTGACATCATGAAGCGAATATGAGAGTCAGGACTCAAACACAGGTCTACTCTGAAGCACCTATGCCCTGCTGCACAGCTCCTGATCTCTCTGTGCCCTGCATGTGTGGCACTGAGCCCTTCAGAGGGGACCAGCTCTGCACAGGATCCACATATCCACATTCCTGCACTTTTATGCAGGAATCATCAGTAAATGCTAGGGACCCAGTGGAGAAAAAGAAACTATAACTTACTTTCTTTAAGTGAAAAGGTAAAGGCACATTAAGATATTTGACAGAAGGACCACAGAGACATATTATTACAGTGTATTGTTATAACTGCTCAGTTTTATTATGAGGTATTGTTAATCTCTTATTATGTCTCATTTAGAAACCATGCTTTATTATAGGTTGTATGTATAGAAAAACAAAGTATATTTAAGGCTTGGTACTACTCATATTTTCAGGTGCCCACTGGGGTTCTTAGAATTTATCCCCATGGATAAGTGGACTGTACTTCCCAAAGTAGTGGAGGGTTATTTTCTAGAGGCCCAGGGACAGAAACAAGGGCAGTGCCAGCTGACGGGCCTGACAGCTCCTATCAGAGCTGAGCCCGTCGGCCCAAAGCGCTGGACTCTTAGAGGCATGGTGGTGGTGAGTCCCGTGCTGGGAGGAGGGCTAGAAGGCACCGGTACCTCCCCAGGGATGAGGGACCTGCGGGATGTGGGCCGGTGACGTGTCCAGCTCACTGACAGGCAAGCGGTGATCAAGACAAGGGACAGCCTGGGGCTCCTTCCCGTGGGTGAAGGAGCAGCTGCACACCGGTCTGTGTCCTACCAGATGGGGAGGGGGCTGGCCGGAAACACCAGCATGGCCTGCTGCTGTTGAAGTGAGCTCTGTAAAGTCACCAGCGAGCTCTGTAAAGTCACCGCATAAGGCCGAGTAGAGAGAAACCAACAGACAATGAGACCTTGGAGCAGAGGGGAGCTTTTAGCATTGCTTCCACCCTCATCAGGAAGGACAGGGGAGAAGTGCTCAGCAGTAAGGGGCCATGGTGAGACCTCTGGAAGCTGTGGCTTTTGGCAAAGGAACACAGCTCAGGCCCTGCAGCTTCCAGGTAGGGAACGAACTTTCCTCTCCGCCATCTCCTGCCAGGACCTCTCACCCAGGAAGCAAACGAGAAGCCAGAGGCTGTCATCTATGTGGGTCCCTGTCCGGGGCAGGTCTGGGAGGTGAGGCCTGTTCTGGAGGGGCAGGGGAAGGAAGCCCGTGAGATCAGTGAGTTCCTGTACACAAACCCCAGTTCTCTGTCAGTAAGCCTGTTGGTTCTGAAGCTGCGGCGGAGACCTTATATACACAGCCTGAAGGTGATTTTATTCGGTGGCTTTAAAAGTGTCATGCATGGAGAAAGTTTCATGGTGTGGAGTTTTCCGCTTGTGGCACTGTGTTAGTGCTCAAGCTTTGGACTTTGTGTTCTGTGTTTTTGTACCAGGGTGTGTCCCTCTGCACTGGCCGAGGCGGCATCCTGAGGGAGGGAGGTACCCGACAGAAAGCGGTGGTGGGATTCCTCAGTGCAGAGTGCGTGATGATTCGGGGTTGGCAGAGAGGCCTGGTCACGGTGGCCAGTGCTGCTTCTGCTGCTCTCAGGTGCCTGTCCCAGGAAAGCCCCGCACACGGTAGTGACCCTGACCTCCTACCCCAGGCCTCTGTTACGCTTTGTGGGTTTTTGTCTTACGCTATTTTGAAGGCAGCTGAATCTAGTGTTTGTGACTGGCTTGTTGTCTGGCACTGGACTGGTGGTGGTGCGAGCCGCCTCTGCCCAGGCGGAGCCACACTTTGCCCTGTCTACCCTTTTTGGTCTCCTTGCTTGCGCTGCCGTGAGAGGCTGCCCCTCAGCCACGCCACCCTGCCGTGGAGCCAGCTGAGCACGGACTGAACCCTCCAAAGCTGTAAGCTAAGTAAGCCTTTCCTTCCTTCATTTTGGGCATCAGGTTCGTCTCAACAATGAAGGAACAGTAAGCAACACACCCTTCACAGACGTGCGCTGCAGAAGTCAGCGTGAGCGCAGAACAAGGCTGTACAACGTGGTGTCCTGGCGTATCACAGAAAGTGTTTGCCATCGGGCTGGGGATTTAGCTCAGTGGCTTAAGCGCCTGCCTGGCAAGCATGAGGTCATGAGTTTGATCCCCGGTACCAAATAAAAAAAAAAAAAAACAAAGTGTTTGCCAGGCACGACTAAGCAGGATGAAGACTCCAGACAGGGCAACTAACCTCATTATCAAGGCGATGTTTGTCCGAGGGCTCTACGGAAATTAATTGTTGTTATACAAATGCTGAGCTAATTGAAAATAGGCCTTTTCCATTTATTAGAGCGGGCCCTTGAGGACCTGTATTTACAATCACTCTCCCAGTCCGTTCCAGGGGCTGCAATCTGTTAATCACCCACACCAGTGCTGGATTTCCTTCCTTTGTTCATGCAGTGTTTGCTTTCCCAAGCTTTCATTGCGTCCGCCTTCTCCCCAGCTGCCATTCTGCCTGGGAGTCACCCGGAAGAAGGCTGTGGAAGGGAGCACTGTGACTCCAGGGCGCAGCATCTCTCCAGTAGGCTTCCGTGGATGCCTCCAACACACATGCCAGGACTGGTTTCCATGGATTTGGCCCACATTTCATTGGAGAAATTAAAATTTACTATTGCATATAATTATGACTGCTGCTGAAGTGACCAGATGCCCTGCTATTCGGGAAGCATCTCAAACCGAGGTAATTGTCTGACCCAAGCTAGCGACCAGGCTGTTTGGCTCTTTTATCTGAGGCACCAGGCTCCTTCTGTTTGCAGCACCCATGGCTCCACCTGCTTGGCTTCTCTGGCAAAGCGTGGGCACTGGCACGCTGCTGCTGCAGTGCCTGAGGTGTCACAGGCACTGCAGGGTGCTGTAGGAGGGAAAAGGTGCCAGGCTGGGCACTGCCAACTCTTGCTCAGCACCGGTTGACTCATTTCTTCTGACTGCCCTGGGCCTTAAAGCCTTTGAAAATGAGTCTTCATCATGCCCATGAGCAAGGGACTGGCAGGCCTGGATGGGGCCCTGGAGCTCAGCCACTCAGCTCCTCGTCTGTGTGCAGGCAGTGGGGCCTGTGGAGAGACTGGGGCTGCCCAGTCCCTTCCTTGAGTTGGCAGCCCAGGAACTGAATCTGTCCACATTTCCCACTTGCTATTGCTTCTCTTGCAATACAATACTCCTTCTTCTTGAGGGAGAGCCCTCCCCAGGCACGGCAGAAGGAGCTCTCCCCCCAGACCTGTCAAGGAACCCAATCACTCCCAGTGACGTCTCTGCTTTCTACCAGCTCATTTGTCTCTTTGTCCTTGACCATGGTCAATCTCTTCCACCAACAAGTATGATGGGAAATATGTGCTCTCCGGTCCAAAGGCCAACTGCCCCAAGGGTTTGGAATCATGGTTTCCATGGGTGAGAAAACCTGATGTTCCCAGTTTCTGAGTGTGCATGTTGCATAAGGAAGCCTAGCACGGGGCCTCAGTGTAGATCTTTGCAACCACGTGGGCTATGCTTCCAGAGCCATCTGTCCTGTTAGGCAAAAAGTGCTCCAGGAATAAAGCCTTCCCTAGAGGAGAGGGCCCAGCGCACTGTCAGTTCCCCAGGTGTGGTGGGCTGACGGGGCTCCATCACCAGGAGCCCAGGGAGTGCAGGTGGAGGAGCTGTGTGATCAGGGTTGCATTTGGAAATGACTTAAGCATGCATGTGCTGTCTGCCTGAGTGGCAAGAAGAGATTGATTCTTCAATGACAGTGAATTTAATCTGGAATAAGTATTACAGTGGGGGCACACACACGCACCATAGTAAACTGTGAGGTATTTAGGGAGGTAAAGGAACACTTGAGTTTCGAAGGTAAAATAAGGAAGGCTACGTGAGTTGTTTTGAAAAACGATTGCTGCAAATCCATAATCACTGGCAGCTGGGCACTGTCCTTGAAGAAGTATTTTTGTATAAAATTGCACTGGACCTTTAAGCAAGGCTGTGGTTCTGGTGAAGTCTTAGGATAGTTCTTGTCGTCAGGCAGATGTGCGCTGAGATCTTCTGTTAACTGCTGGGCTCTGTGTGGTTTTTCTTGGGGTTTGACACCAGGGACCTCAGTTTGATTCTGGTACTTCTCCCAATCCTGTGTACTGTGTGGTGACTTAGTGGGTGGGAACAGGCTGTTGGATCATGGCGCCTCATGGGGAGAAAGGGGGTTGGAAGTGGGAGATGAGATTCATAGATCAGCATGGGATGAGGAACAGGATGCGGGTGAAGGCAGCTATATGTGTCCTCAGTTCCTACGATATCACAGCCAAGCACGAGGCTCAACAGACAGCACAGTCTTCGTGCTGTGGAAGTTGCAGGTGCAGAGCCCAACGCCATGGCACCTGGGGACCTGGCTCTTCCTAGCCTCCCACCCTGTGGTTGTCAACGCAGGGGCTTCTGCCTTAGGCCAGCTTTCCAGGGTGAGGGATGGGCCTTTCCCAGAAGGCCCTGGGTTAGTAGGACGTGGAATGGGACGAAGGGTGGGCAGACCCCTCTCCGGGGCTTTCCTAGAAGGAGCGGCTTCTCAGGGGTGACTGCTTAATATCACTTGCTGGATTCTGTTTCAGGTCAGCTTTCATTGTCAAGTAGTGGGACAAATATAAATATTGGCCTGGGAATACTGTCACCTTGATCCAGCTCAGGTTCTGGGATTAAGGGAAAAATGGGAAGGCCTTCCGTGTGACAAGTGCCCGTGCCGGCTCTCAGGACCGGAGCTGCCCGAACGATTGTACAGGGTGCTGCCATGTCATGAGCCCGGAGCCCTGAAGGGCGCAGGGCTGGGCTCCCGGTCAGTTCAGTTAGGGATGTGGCCTTTTGATACCATGTAGAGATGGGAAGAGGTTGGATATGAAGATTAGAATTCAGCACAGGCTTGGGGACCCAGTTCTAGGCTGTGTCTGGCTCCCTCATCTCTTGGTCTCCTTCCTGCCTTTCTCTCTTCCTCATGAGGATGATATGCAGGTTCAGAGAGCAAGCCTGAGCCACAAACCCATTCTGTAGCTGCCTCAGACCTTGAGGAACCAATTGCCAAGACCCAAATGTGGCTCCTGAGGTTCTTGGGGTTAAGGGCCGGCCAGAGGATGAGAAAATTAAAGAATAGACAAAGCTGGGGTCAGGCGGAGCCCTTGTCCTCCTGATGGGAGGAAAGGAGCTCTCAACCAGTGTAACACCTTTATTTATATACTGGGAAACATGACATCAATTTTAGCCCCTCTGCCTAGCAACCCACTGCTTGGATTGCCTAGGGGCTTGGTCGCAACTTCTTTATGTGGCTGACTGGGAGCTCTTTGTTTTCTGGTAGGGTCACGTCTGGGTCACGTCCTGGGTCAATTTCCAGCTTCAACGGCTCCCAACAACCAAGGTCACAAAAGGAAGGGTGCAGTTTACCGCAGAGTCCCTGGGAGTGTGAGAGGGTGGAGGGAAGGGGGTTAGCGCCTCTCTCCTGAGCTCCGCATGACCTGATGGATGGGGCCCTGCGGGTGGCCAGTCCTTCAAGATGCCTTGATCTCCAGGCACCTGGGCTGCTGAGCCATCGACCCTGAGACCAGCAGCCAAGAGGGGCTCTAAAACACGGCTTGACTCAGTAGAGTCTAACTCAGGGCTTTGGCGTTATGTATCCTTAGAGGCCTATGACCATGTTCTGACATCTAGCACCCTTCTGCGGGTCAGCTGTACAAGAGCTCAGCTCTCTCCCACTACCCAGGAGCGCCCTCTAGCTCCAGCCTGCAGTTCCCATTTTGGCCATAAGATGGTGTCAGGCAGAATTTGAGGACCAGGAGATCCGGAAAAAGAAAGGACAGATTTTAGAAATAAACATAAGAGATTATACTCCCTGGTCCCTGAGGGTCAGTATCACTGGCAAGCCCATTTGTGACTGTGGCTGCACTTTTTAGTCAGTTGGCTGTGTTCCTCGATGCGGCCTGAGCCAGAGAGAAGGGGGCTCCCATTTTCCTCCACTGGGCAGAGATCACATACTTAGCAGGTCACTGGTGCACCCTAGGAGTTGGTCAGTTCTTCTACTTTTCATTTTGCAGACAGGGAGACTGAGAGGCAAAGATGCATCTTTCCTGTGTAACCCAGCTGTTGAGGATACAGGACCAACCCAACATGTCCGCATAGCCAAGCCTTGCAGTCACCCATGCCGTCTCCAAACAAAGGTCAGGGTCCACAGGCCTGGCTGCTGTGGCAAGAGCTGGGCCCAGGTAGACCTGTGTTCCCCAGAAGCATCTGCTTTGCATGGTGTCATGGTTTATGTCGGTGGCCCCCAGGCCTCATGTATTTGCACTGTACATTTGTGACTGGTTCATTGTCTAGTGCTTGGATTGGTGGTGTCAGTGCTACACCCTCCCAGGGGGTGGAGCCAGGATGTGATGTAATGGCAGGAAGAAGGGGTGTCTCTCGTGCCGGTTTCTGCTTGCTGTTTGCAGCTGCCATGAACTGCGGCCCTGCCATGCCACCCTGCCTTGGAGCCAACTGAGTATGGACTGAAACCTCCAAAACTGTAAGAAATAAACCTTTCCTTTCCCAACTTTGGGCATCAGGTATTTTGTCTCAGCGATGAGTAGAAAGTAACTAAGACACATGGCCACAGAGAGCGTCTCTGATAAAGGAGGTTCAGCATACGGCCGCTAAGCAGCCTGACAGGCTGCTTCGAGCATTTGAAAGCAGTGTGAAAGAGACACCTTTAACCGTATCCTGTCATTAAAGTGGGTTTTGGGTTGGCCGAGGCAGGGTAAGGCTTGCGATGAGCATCAAGTGGGAGCACTAGAGATGCAGCCATGTGCTGATTCCCTTTGCTGGGGGTAAAAGATGCCTAAGATTAACCAGGCTTGGGTAGGGAACCAAAGGCAAGACCATACAGAGGGGACAGCACGAAGATTTGGGGAAGCAGCATTGTCATGTGGACGGGAATTGAAATGGGTTTGGTGCTGCTGGGAAATGATGGCTGGGCGTGAAGAGGGGAGATGGGACTGGACAGAATGCAGTCCAGGAGAACCTTAACACCATGTTAGAGAGACTCTGCCAAGCCCAAGGGCAGTGCAGTGATTAGAAGGCTGTCAACTGGGGCCAGGGTCACACACGGACCTATATTTTTACATAGATCAGTTTGTGATCTTCAAGTCTCAAATCCACCATGAGTCTTCCTTGAAGACCCCACCCATGCTGACACCTCTTCCTGACTATTCACTTACATGTGCTGGGCATGCAGGACTGGAATGATTATACTTCTCTCTGCAGAAATAGAGTAGCCTTGCTCTCTTGGGCTCTGTGCAGCCTGATCTTTCACACACAGTAAATGTTTAATGGTTGACTAAGACAGTGGGTGCCATTTCAATCTGCCATTACCACACATACTTTCTAGAATGCATCTCTTAGGTCTGCGTATCCCTGAAATGCAGTGGAGGAGAAACGGGTATCTCAACTGGTACTACTCTAATGTTGAACACTGCCTCTGTAATTAAATGTAAATTCTTATTCATTCTGAGGACAGTCAATTGTGCTACTTTCATAAACTTTTATTTCACTGTTGAAAGTCAAGATTTCTCTAATAACTTTTCCATTAAACCAGTGTTTGATTTGCACCTGGAAAGTTCCAAAATCCCCACAACCCACACCTGAGCACCTTTTGCTCTGAGGGAATGCGACAGTGGCTGTGTTCCCCTCAGGGCTCGGCTGCAGCTGTGGCACTGCCATGAGGACGCAGAGCGCCCCGGCCCCGGCTGTCCCTGCCTGTGCCCCTTTTGGAGCTGGTGCAGGCGAGGGGATCTTCAGAGCCCTGAGCCTCAGTCTCCTCGTGTGCTAGTGAGCAGCAGGGGAGTGAGGTCCAAGGACGAATGCCTCGCTAGGGGCCTCGTGCGCAGATGTCCATCAGACAGGAGCTTCTTTCCCACGTCCTTGGCTTCCAGGTGGATTCTGATGTCCTGAGAGAAACTTCAGCTTTTCTGGCCCATGCTCCTTTGGAGCAGCAAGCATCAAGGTCATGCAACCACCCAAGCTTCTGTGTACTCGCCACAGGACATGCCTCACATTCCTCTACCAACCTCAGAGTCAGTTTCTGGGAGTTTGTTCCCCTGACCCTGGCTTCTAAATACTTCCTTTAAACTCTGTGTTACTTTGTTGGTGTGTACATGTGTGCACTTGTGTGCTTGCATGGACTTGTGTGCTCAGGTGCATGTGCAGGTATACTCTGAATATGTTCGCACTCTGGCTCTAGGAAAAGGCAGCGGTCAGCCCATGCCTGCCATGTGGTGCATCTAGTCACTCACTTCCTTACCTGGAGATGTGCACGGTGTGCGAGGTCACATCCGGCTTAGCTTGCAGAAGGTGCACGTGCATGAGCGCCTGTTCTCTTTCCTTGTCCTCCCAAAGCAGCCCTTGGTCATCCAGGTTGCTTCTATCTAATCCTGAGCTTTACGTCTTGGCCACTTCCTCCCTTGCCTGCTCCACTGTTTAAGGAGAACTGTCTCAGAAGTCCGTTCTACAACCACTGCTAATCACCATTTGCCCTTCCCAGTAACAGCCACTCGGAGAGTCCACACACACTTCTGCGCCCCCGAGACTGCCCTCTAGCTCCAGGTGCAGGGCCTTGGCGTTGTAGGATGCGGACAGGGGCCATGGCTCGGTGACGTGCAGACTCCATTCCAGCCGGTGGGTGGTGAGGGCCGGACCAGTCTGTGACCTCTTCATTCCTCAGTTTCCTCTTCTTGAGGAAGAGGATTTAGAATGAGGTGATTGTCATACGTACCAACTTCTCTGTTACCTTATCCTGGGAAGCCAGAAAATGAATTTGTTTAACCAAGATTATTTAGACAGTATTTTTGATGAGAGGATGCTATCTCTGACAGAGCCACTTGGGAGAATTCTTATAACACTGTGACACAAAAGTTAAAAATCATCAGTCTGATCCTCTGTTAAAACTAGCTGTGCTCACCCAGCCCACCACATAGACCATTAGGCTCAGTCAGCCTTGACTGACCACGTCAGCTGCAACTTAGAGACAGCCCAACCTGACTCATCTGAGCGCATCCATCTGGACTGCCTGTGCTGTCTGACATATAAACACATTCTGTTTTCAAGGGCTGTCCAGCTGAGATAAACTAGTCAAGGACATGCTTAGTTTCAACCTCTCCATCAGCCCCAGATCTCTCCCTGTTTTGTCCCATTTATGATAATAAACAACCCTGCTGACAAACCTGACCGACATATGACTTGATTCAAGTAACCAATTATATGACAACCTGCTATCAACTTTTGTACTAACTGCTTGCAAAAATGTATCTAAATTTCTGTTTCACTCTAAGCCTGGGCTGGTGATCTGGACTTGGTCCCACCAGCCCCCTAGAGTAATAAACAGTTGCCTTTCAAGTCCTTGGGGCAAAAGCTCTTCCATTTGCTTTGATATCAGATTTCTGCAACAGCATAAACTATAAGTGGAATCAATATAACAAAGAAAACTGTAGTCCAAAATGGATACTTAGGGGATCTAGAATGAAAGAGAGGAAGATTGGTCAGAATCTTCTAGTGTCAAAGATGACAGACACGAGCAGCTGAAAAGACCCCATTTTAGTGAGTGATAGAAGGAAGCACACATGAAGCATTTTGGGGTGACAGTCTCTTTTCTCACCATTTTTTTATTTTAAAGATAGTAAAATACAACAGAACAATACAGAACAAAGCCAATGAAGACAATGCAGTGAAATCAGGACAAAACTTCAGAGCAGGATACCAGGATAACAATAATAGGTACCATAATATATCTCATTATCTTCACAATAGTTGTTCATTCAATCAGGTACAGAAAAATCAAACCAAAAAGAGAACACTATAAAACCAATCAAAACAGAATATTGAATAGAGCAAAACAATTAATCATAACAAAGCAAAACGGTGAAAACAATATTGGCCTTCAAAGACAAGGTAGAAGGTAATCCCCCATATTTGCTGTATTGCCTCCTGTCATCCTCCCAAGAGATGCTCAGATCTTTGGCCCCAGGTCAGCATAATCAACCTGATAGAATAAATATTTAGTTGCTTTATGTGCCTTAGTTGCTATCAGCTCTGGCTGACCTCAAAACCATCCAGTTGCTAACAGCGGGCGGGAGGAGTGGTGGTGGTGGTGATGGTGGCATGGAATGTTTGATTTTCAGTCTATGCACTGCTGGCTCATGGGAGACACTGACTTGTTCTCTCCCTGGTGTTCCCACGGCTCACTTGTACCACTTACTAGGAAGGATGGCTCATTGCTTTCTTGGTTGGCCCCCCAACTTCCAACATGGCTGATTCTCGGGACACGCTGACTTGTTCTCTTCCTGGTGCACCCGCGGCTTGCTTGCGCCCACTTATGAGGAAGAACAGCTTGTTGCTCTTTTCTCACCGTTTCTTACCAAGCAGTGGCAACCATCATTTCCTCCCTGCTGGTGGCATGATGTGTGTGAGGCTTTATATTGAGAGACAGGTTCTTTCTTGCAGGGCTGGTGACCTTAAAGAAGAATGAAGAGCCCAGCTTGGGAAGGGAGGGACTGGAGTGTCCATATACATCCTGCAACAAGCCCTGATCCTCCACAAAGAGGCTAGGGAAAAATTCAGAGCACAAAACATAGGGCTTGAAAACAAGTCCAAGCAGTATCTTCAGAGAGATGAAAAATAACTGCTTCCATGGAACAAAAACAAAGCACTATGAAAATAAAATGATAAACCATGGCCTTGGTAATGGAACATTTAACATATATTTCCCGAGTAGCATGGGTATAGCAGAAAATTGAGTGACCTGGAGCCTCCACGTAAGAATATCTGGAGAACAGAGCACACAAGGAAAAAAAAGTGAAAGCTACAAACTACAAGTTAAGAGACAAGAATGACTAAGTTTTCTCATGGCACAAAATGGGACTCAAAAAGAAGATGAGAAGGTAGTAGGACATGCTTTGCATGTGAAAGTGCAAAAAAAGGCAAAAATATGGGAAATCTTCCCACTGGAGATATCAGTGAGGAATTTCCAGAGTAAAAAGAGTATCTTAAAAATACTCAGAAGACTTAACTTCTATGCAGAAAAAACTGACTCATCATTGGCAAGACCAGAAGCAAGAGGACAATCAAAAAACATGTTCTGAGGACATTTCTAATTATGAATTGGGAATTGTGTCCTTGACCAAACATTCACTCAGGAAGGACAAATGAAAAGCCCTCTGATGCATGGGCATGAAAAAGGACTTTATCTTTTCTAGTTGAGCAGGGACTATCTCCTAGGGAAAGACATGATGATTATAAAAGACTGGTACACAAACCATCAAAACCCAGAGCTCAGTGTAAAAAGGATTGTAGACTGCACACTTAAAATTGAAGGGTGCTGCTTTCCTTTCCTTTCCTTTCCTTTTCTTTTCTTTTCTTTTCTTTTCTTTTCTTTTCTTTTTTCTTTTCTTTTAAAGAGGATGAAACAGAATAAAGCCAATCAAAACAAACTAGTGTAAGAGATACAGGACTTCAAGACATTACAAAATCAACATTAGTTACCATAAAGCCTTTTGATGTCTTCAAAATAGCTGTAGATAACTTCAGACATAGTAAAAATCAAACAGAATGGAATAGAATAGAAACAATAAAAACAAAAACAATGCAACAGATGATTTCAAACAAGCCAATAGTAAATCCAACATTACTATCATAATATCCTATAAATAGCTTCTCCTGCCATCAGATTTAACATAATCAAACAAAACAAAAGAGAATAAAACACAACCCAATGAAACAATGGAAATGATATAAGGCCTCAAAACAATACCATAGGGAATCAATGGCTACAACCCTCAGAAGGAGATCCCCCCAGATGCCACACTGTATACTGCTATCCTCTGAACCTATAAACAGACCACTGGCCATAGACCTATAATTTTGGTGAAACACTAAAGCACCACAGGCATCCAATTCCTCGATAGCTATCATCACAGTCTGTGTTTCTCCACATAAGCTAGTCCTTTATGGGAGGAGCAAGGGGGGTTGCTACTTCTTACCAGCCCGCATGCCAGAAGGGGCTGGGGTCTGTCTGTTCTAGTCTGGTGGCAGCCCGCACATGGCATTGGCTCCCAGACTGGGCTTGCTTGCTGGCGTGGCTTTGTTCTCTCTCCCTGTAGTCCATTAATGATGCTGACTCATGGGGAGAGGCTTGGGTCTAGCTTTAGGTTGCTGCTTTTCTGTAGACGTTAATGGAACAAAGTCAACATTGTTACAGTTGTGACCATTAGAGAATGCAATTTGCATCAATAAAGTCTGAATCATACAAAGAATAAAAACTTGACAGACAAAATACTATTAGTTCAATAAAGGCAAAAATGATAAAAAATAACTAGAATAGTTTGTAAAGTAAAAGCATTAAATAAGATCAAAAGAATATATCAATTACCATTATTTATGCAAAAAAAGCAAATCCTATTTAAAAGATAAAGAATGTTAGGTTGAAATTAGTAAGAAACATATCAAAAATGAAAGAACATGTAGCATAGAAAATGACTGATAAGCTTCTCAGTTTATTCCACAATGTGGAGAAACTTCATGGATGACTATAGGGGAGAAAAAGACAATTTAAAACAAAATTTCCAATAACATATTGACAAGTTAAATGCACTATTGCACAACAAATACATGTCAGTACCAGGAAATAAATAAAATGATGTATACATGTTCCATATTTGCAACAGTCCCTGGCACATGAAAAATGACATACAGTCAGTATTAAAACCCTTTTCAGGAATAGATGTTTGTTCGCAGGAAAATTTGTAGATAGTTCACTATACTCAACATTAATGGAGAAACAATCCCTTGATCACCTATTTTTTGACTAAAAGGTTGGGATTGCAAAGAAAGAAGCAGTAGATATCAGAGCAATGAGTCCAAAGCACTTGTTAGAGGAATTTGCAAGCAGAGAGCTTCAGTGTTCTGTCAGCAGTGACAAAGGAGGTGCTCCCACAGGTGACCATAAGGCCTCAGGGCTTACGCACCGGGCTAAGGAATCTGGCCAGGGCTGCGGAGCGCTTCCACGGTTTAGGAGCCTGTTTTATCTCTGACTGTGTTGAGCGACAACATAAACAACTTTATCAGAACATTCAGGGCCCAGCATAGGCTCACATCTGCAGGGAAAGTGCACAGCTTAGAAGCCTCTGGTAAATCACCCTGACCAGCAGCTGTGGGCCCAGCCCTGGGAATGGAAGGTGAGGGTCTCCGGGTATGGAGCCTGCACCCTAGAGGGGCTGAGCTCTGCTCTCAGCAAGTTGCTCTACGCTGGCGCCAGGACTTCACTCTCACTGGGCAAACCTCTGCAGTGTGGGGAAGTAAGATGTGACAAGCGTTGCGGCTCTGTGGCTTCTGGTGGGCAAATTGTTAACTTGGAAACTGTTCAGTCTTGTTGCAGTAACTGTGTTTGCAGCAAGTGCCCAACGTGACAGGGTTAGCAGAAAGCACACTCATCAGCGAACTGCCCCTGGTCACTTGTCCTCTCAACACACATGAATACAACAGAAGTCGAAGAAGGCAGGGAGGGACGCCCTTCGCTTCCCGAGGCTCGGCACATGTAGACACTGAGAAAACGAAGTACAGCTTCCAGAGGAACAGTGATCCCGCTCGAAGGTGCGCTCCGCGTATCGCCTTTCCCATCTTCTCTGACATCCACTGAAAATCCGAGGTAGCTGGCATCTACTGAGGGCTGCCTGTGTGCCAGACAGCTTCAAGCAGCATTTTATCTGTCCTTCGATGGGGCATGTAGTATCATGCCCATTTTGCAGATGATGCAACTGAAGTTCAGAGGAGTTAGGCAGCTGTTCAACATTCCGTGGCAGGAAAGACAGTGCCAGGAACCTGACTCAGTCCACAACTTGTGTACATGTGTGCACTAGGGTTGGAAAAGGCACATTGGTCTGCCAGGTCTGATATTCTCTCCATTGTCTGGGCCCTGGCTTATGAATGTCTGCAGAACTCTGGAGGACAGGACCACTGACAATTGTAGGCCTGAAGTGTCACCTCTACTGTTTATAGAGTCTTATGGTTGATTGACAACATTTCTGCATCCAGCTCCCCGTCACTTTGCTGACACATGGGCTCAAAGCAGCCTTCAGGTTCCAGAGTGCAGGACCAGAAAGCTGCACTTTCCTTTGCAGTAGCAGTGCCAGCTGGAAACCTGTCGCTGCTTCATGCCGAGCTTGCTGAGATATACTGAAGGCCGTCACCCAGAGGACATTGCCTTTTGGTCTGCTTTCTGTATTCTACATCAGTGTCTTCCTGCAGTCCTTTCACTCTTCTTCTTTGCCACGCCTGGGGTCACTGCTTCTAAAAATGCATTTACAATCTGTTTTCCTGAACTAAGAAAGAACTTGCTAAACTTTCTCAAATGAAAGTCCCTGCTTTTTCCCTTCTTGAGTAAACGTGTTTGAGAGGCATCAAGGGTTGAGTGCAGAGGTTTCTTAGAAGAGAGAGGTAACTGGGCTGGGGTATAGCTCAGTGGCACAGCCCTTGCTTGGGAGAGAGAGGTAGGAACTAAAACGGGAGACTTTGTGGGTTCAGTGATGCAAGTTCCCTCTTTCCTCCTGGGGACTTTCTGTACATACTTCCTGGTGTCTCTTTGGCCTTTCTGAATGGCCAGCACCTTCATGGAGTTTGTTACCATTATTAAGTAAAATAAGGACTGTTCGCACACAAGCCCTGTGCTCCTGAGGGAGCTTCCAAGCGACTACGTGCTGGGCAGCAGGCACAGAGACACAGGGGCGGGGCAGCGCTGGGCAGGATGGAGTGGGATGGCCCAGGCATCATCGCGCTGCTCGCATTGTCGCATAATTTAGAACCTAGAAATTGCTCGTTTCTGCAATTTTCAATCTAAAATTTTTGGATCGGTTGACTGTGGTACTTAAAACAGAAAGTGAAGCCTCTGACAAGAGTGACAAGCTCTCAGGACTGTTGGTTGTGTGTTGCAGACTCAGTCCCCAGGAGGAAGGCTTGGGGGGACAGCCGATAGGAGGGGGAGGCCACTCTCTGTCCCCTCCCTCTTGCCCTCCTGCCATGGGGCATGTATGAGTGGCTCCCCACCAGGTGCGTGGACTTCTCAGCTGCCAATGCTGGGAGTTGTCTCTGTTAGCGTGTGGTGTGTTCTGTCACAGCTGATGAAAAGGACTGAGAGAGATGCGGAAACCAACTCTACCTCTCTTCTACCACATCATTTTTTTTTGCAACTTGTGCAGAAATTTTTAATTTTATTTTCACACATTAAAAAATGAACACACCATACAAATAATTTCCATAGCAGATTATACATGGGTTTGTTGAGACTTCCTCTCATAACGTGATCTTTTTCCCATGTGACTTTTGCAACTTTCTCAACTAAACAGGCAGAGTCTGTTTCCTTATGCTTGACTCTTACGGTCGGTGAGAGGTTTCAGACACACAGCCAGCAGAGGCCTGAGCACGGCCTCATGTGAGGCAGCCTGCTCAGCTGGGGCCCCAGTGGAGGTATGCACGTCTCCTCGGGGTCCTGGGTGCAGGGAGCTCCCGTCTACTCTGCCACAGTGCTGAGCCAGCCCAGGGTTGGTCTTTGAAAGGTCCTTGCCCTAGTATAAATTACTGAACAATTATGGCGGCGGTCTAACGTGGCGGAAGGCCAAAGCGGGGATGTTTACCACTTCCTGCTTCTTCTTCAGCCCAAATTCCAACTCCTCTTCCTGTTTGCACGCACAGAGAATTCCAATCGGTTCCTGCTACGTCATGGATATCCGCCCCATGCGCCACTTCCAATCAGAGGTCATATAACCCTCGGCCTCTCTGTATCCGGTCAGAGGAGACAGCCCAGCTGCCATGGGTTGTGTGCTCCTTTCCACACCCTCAACTCACTAAACCTGTTCTTTCATTTTGTACTTTTTGTTTCTCATTGCACCAGAAAACTCTAATAGTCTTGGGCCATGATCCACTGCCACATCATAATTTCAGACACCTGAGAAACAAGTGCTTTGTCAGGTAAGGCCACAGGTAAAGAAATAGCTGATCTTTCCCTCATCTTTTGGGCATATTTTCTGGGAGGCTATTACCTGAATTTTAGCTGCAACCCTCTTCATTTATTGGTCCCATCAGCACCTTGACCTAGAGCGGCCTTAAGAATTCACATCAACTCAAAAGCATCTGTTTGGTGCTTTGAGAGAAGGGAATTCCAGTGGTGACAGTGAAGGTCCCTTCTCCCACCAGGACAGCATTAAACCCTTTCCTTCAAAGGGGGAAGAAGTACAATATTACAGAAAATTGTCTCAGTGCTGAGTTTTAGAGATTTCATTTTTATGTGTTAGTCTTTCTCAGATTGTATTGATTTGGTTAACAGAAAACCTATTTATGACGAAAATGGAAATAATGTAGAAAATGAAAAAAACAAAACCAACCATATTCCTAGTGGCTTTCAGGAACCAGTTGAGTGGTGGGTGGCCCTCGCCTCAGGCACAGAAACTAGGACAGAGATAAGAGCTAAACAAAGAAGTTCCCCAATAAAATGGGGTTGGTGGTACCTATTTTCTATATAAAAGTACTTTATTCACTTTTTTTTTCAAGAGAAGAAAATCAAGTGATATGTAAATGAGAGGAATTGCTGATTTTCAAATAAATGTTACATTGCTATGAAAGATACTATTTTGCAAAGGATCCCTTAAGAACAAGAGTACGGAAAACATTAAGGGCCTGGAGCCTGTTTTTAACTCCATGTTTCAGTTTCAGAAAATCTTAATTAACTCTCTTATCAGCTTTCATATCTTTTGTTTTTTACCAGTCTCTTGAATTTCTTTGGTGATATTTAAAATATTTACTCTTGCAAGTCTAACAGCATTTGCATCTTATATAACAGTTATTCTTAGCTTAGCTACATTTTTAGCTTTTTTTTATTTAAGTGGATTTAATATCTATGAGTTCTTTTTATAACAGCTTTCATTCTCCAGGCAGGGTATTTATTTCACTTTCTTTGATGCTTAGCTTTTTAAAAATTTTTATATTTTTTATTGAACACTTCTGCCTCATCTTTTTCCCTGAAAAACCCTTATAGATGTTCTTTTCCTACATTTCTGGTGTTCTGAGATTGCCTTCTACTTTACAATCAAAGCGAGGCCTACATAAATGATTTTTCCTTTCTTTCAGAACTTTTTATTCCATACTCCATCCTGGCTTCTTTTTTCGTGCAAAAATTTCTATTGTAAAATATACATAAGACAATGCTTACTATTTTAATAATTTATCTCATTTTATGTCTTGCTCCAAGTCTCTCTTTATTTAATTTTTGTTTTTGGTTCATGTTAGTGAGCTGATAGTTTTTCTCATGCAGTGTCTCATAGTTAAAGCTTATCTTTTGATATGTTTATTTGTGACTATTATTCCTATCTTTAAAAAGATATTTTGCCTTCTTTGTGGAGTTTTCATCTTAGGGACACCAATTATTCGTATCTTGTCTCTACCTTGCATTTCTTTTGTCTTTTTCCTCATTGTTTGAATTTCAAGGTACTTTATTCCTCATGAAAAGCATTTTGTATTAGATCTAAACTATTCCTCTAAAGTCCTAGATTTGGACGTGGGGACTGACTGAAGGGGCAGGTCACTGGAGGTGTGAACGCAAAGTGTGTGTTTTTGCATCTCTGGGGCCTCTCTTCTTTCTCTGCTCCCTGGTCACTAAACGGTGAACAGGTAAACCACTTTCTTCTGTCCTGCTGTTCTTCCATGCCATTTCTGCCTTGGAGCTGGCTGACAATGACCTGAACCCTAGGAAATTGTGAGCCAAAATAAACTTCTCTTCCTTTAAGGGTGTCAGGTATTTGTTCTAGTGATGGAAAAGTGACTACTAGAGAAAATTGGTACTAGGAATTGGGCCACTGCTGTGACTACTGGACCTCGTGGCACTTGATCGTCCTAGTCTTTCAGAAGTCTCTGTGGTTTGCCAGAAGAGTTTGGACAGGTTTGAAGATGCAGGTTAGAGAAGCCCTAGGATGCATTGATCAGTGTTTGATGCGTGATACAGACCAGCCTTGGGGGTTTCAGTTGGAAGTGAACATTTGATAGGCAGTTAGGTAAAAGCATGTGTGTTACAGTCTGGCAGAAAATTTGTCTTCATTTTGCTCATGTTCTGAGACTTTGCAGGAGGCTAAATTGAAAATAGTGGACTAATTTTCTGGAGGAAGAAATTTCAAGGCAGCACAAAATTCAGGCTGTGGTGTGAGTACTGCTGGTTGCTTTTAGCCAGATCTGTAGTGAAAATCAAGAACAAAGAGTAGAGCTCAGCCAAGTGTGGTGCCACATACCTGTAATCCCAGTACGCGGGGGCCTAAGAGAGGGGATAACCATGAGTTCAAGGCCGGCCTGGGCTATGCAGTGAGTTCAAGGCTACAAGGCTAACCTGGACTACAGAGTGAGACTCTGTCTCAAAAAAAACCAAAATAGCAGAGCTAAGTAATTTTATAAGTTTGTAGTTTCCAAAAGGAAATGCGTGCAGAGTTGGAGCTGTGGAGAACTTGACTGGTGCTAAGATTAGCATTGAAATAAGTCAAGCACTTTGCCTAAGGACAATAGGAAAGATGACTTGAAAGCAACTCAGAAATCAGTGAGACCACATCCACCACAGGCTCAAAGGGATAAAAATATAAGCCTTTTTAAGGAGAATACACCTGAGCTCATGACTGAAGCAGGGTCAACTATGCAATTGGTTCCCCGGGGTTCATGTCACTGCGTTCAGGCATTTAGCCACTTAGAGGCCGCTGCAGTCATGGCTCAAGCACTTCTAGCTACTGTTCACACTGGTGGCAGACTTTGAAGTTAGCCAGGTGATCCTGGTTTTGCAGCCATGCAGAATGAGCTTACAGAGATTTCAGAAGAGCTAGGCAATGTGTCCCTGAGGTGGCTGCATGTGATGCTGAGAGTGAAGCCAAAACTGTAGAAAGTTAGAGATGCCAGGAATGTGGAACATCTGCTGAGGAAGTTCTCAGGCAGTAAACAGAGCCAGCCCAAGAAAGATTATGTGGGCTGCACCTAGCAGTGCCACAGGGGCTGGGCTGCTCAAGCCCTTTGGAGCTTACAACTTGTCCCAACCTGCCTGGGTGCTGGACATAAAGCTGTAGGACTCCATGTTTACTCTGCTGGCGTTTGGTCTTGCTTTGGTCTGACTCTCCCATATTCCTTCCTTTTGGAATGGAAATGTTACCTTGTGCTGTTGAGCACTGGCAGTGCTTAACTTTCTTTCTGAGTTTTACAGGATTCATGGCTAAGAGTTTAAGTTTCAGAGGAGACTTTGGACTTGGACATTACCGCAATGCTGGAACTCTTTAGACTTCAGTAACTCTTAGAGATGGACTAAATACATTTGATATTAGGGTGGACATAGGATTTTGGGGAGCTAGGGGTGAAATACTATGGTTTAGATCTAAACTATCCCTCAGCACGTCACGTATAAAGGTGGGGCCTGGTCTGAGGGGTGGGTCACCGGGATCACGACTTGGCAGCACGCAGTCCTATGCTTGGCTCCTCCTTGTCTCTTCTTCCTGGCTGCCATGTGGTGAACGCTTTTCTGTGCCATGCTACACTGCTGGTTCTGTCTAGGAGTCAGCGAACCAAGGGACGGATGCACTGAATCTATGAACCAAAACTAAACTTCTCCACCTTTACGTTGTGGGTATCAGATATTTTTCCCCCACAGACAGGAAAGTGACTAATAGATACAGGTATAATCTCAGGTCTGTCTGCTTCTATGTCGCTGACTCCTTGTCTTCTTTGTCCCTTGCTGTCCTTATTAATTTACCAGTTTGGTTAGTAATGCTACTTTAGTGCTCAATTTTTAAAAGCTCTTTTTAAAAAGCTTCTGATTTTAATTTCATCTTGTATTTCATTCAGTTTTTATATAGACTTTCTCTAGTGTCAGAGGATCACAAAGAATATTCTTTTTGTTACCTGGGAGTGTTCTCACTCCGTCTGCTTTTGTAAGGCCCTGTGTGCTACGGGCCTCCTCCCTTTTCATTTCTCCTTATGTACATGTACCTCTTTATAGTGCCATGTTCATCTGTCCCATTCTAAATCCACTGGCTCTAACATCACCAGGCAGAATTTCCTTGATATCCTTTCTGCCTTTTTTTGCCATTAACTGCTTTTGTCACAGAGTCTCAATTCCAACATACTGTGGTTCATAATGCTTTGTTCCTTTATCCTACTGTCGTGGTGGAGCATTCTTGGGATCTCTGGGGTCAGCTTCTGTGAGAATGAATCCTGGCTTCACTCTAAGTGCCAAAGGGAAGCCAGTGGGCTTTCCCCTCCTCTCCATGGCGGCCTATTTACTCCATAGTCGATAAATTGGGGCACACTGAAAGAACGCTTAGAGAATTTTTAACCTCCTCAGCTCAGTTTGACTTCTGGCTGGTGGAGGAAAGTAAGTGTCTTGCTGAGCTCGAACACCCTGAGTTTTAACATGGTTTTCCATTTTTAAGCTGTAGAGTGACATGCTCTCTCTCCTGTATGAAGACAGTTTGCTGACTTTTGTCCTTTTCTGCTGGAGAGAAGATCTGTGATTTGGTTTCACACTCTGTCCATCAATACCCAATTTTATTTAACACCAAAGACCACAGCAGTCAGAACTGGGTCACAGTGTGCATCTAGAAGCACCCGACATCCTTCCAGAACTATATTCCTGTCGTTGTCACAGGATTCAGAGCCACAGCATCTTTATTTTACACTATGTAAAATTGCAGTTAAGAAATTAAAATCCACACAGGGAGAAAAGATGTTGAGATCATGTTGATCACATGGAAATACAGCAGATGCACAGCATGAGGTAGAACCTAAAGGAAACCTAGCTGGTGCCTTTTTCTAGGCCAAGCTTCAGGGGTAGACAGGAGGGGAAGCTGAGTGACCTCTGTTAAACTGACCTCTGTTAAACTGAATTAAATTTGGCCTAAAGCTGCCTCCATAATACAGAGTTTAAATTTAGCCTGAGTGTTTCTCAGTACACTGTGAACTGTACCTTAACTCGAGGGGTGAGCACACTGTCATCTACTTTTGTAACAAGTAGCTGAGTCTCAGTCACTCCTAGTGGCCCAGCTTCTGTGACCCAGAGGCAGCCAGCTGAGGAAGCCAGGTTCAAATAGGCAAAGGACAACTTTGAACCACCAGGTGTATTTGTATCGCACTTCACTTCCTGTACACTTCTTCCCTCTCTCTGCCTGTGAATGTTACCCCGGTGTACGGAAGCCTCGCAGCACCTCTGGGCCTATTCTGATTGCGAGGGGCTGTCTGATAAATCTTCCCTTGCTTAATTAAGATACTGGATTTGATGTCTGTGTGCTTCATTGTATTCCAAACAGAGCCTGAAACCCTGGCTGTGGTAAAGGGTAAGCTGGGACAATGTGTTTTCTGGCTGTTCACTTGTTTTCTGGTGCTGGAGATACAGCCCAGGGCCTTGTGCATGGTAAGCACATGCTTTACTGTGGGCATTCTGATTTTTGTCATGGAGTAAGATGCAAGGATCAGGAGAAATGATGGGCAGTGAAACCGACACGGAAAGTACAGAGGCCAGGATTTTACCACCGCGTGTTCCCTTTCATACCAAGATACTGCCCATTCCTTTTCCGAGATAAGTTGCTTATGTACTTCCACACCTGGGAATGAGGAAGATGCTTTGAGAGGGTCCCTGGCCAACTCCGAATCCTCTTTTGGTGTGAACTGTGCCCATACATGGAGCAAGTGCCAAGGCTCTCAGAACCCTCCCTGAAACAGGAAACAGCAGCAGCAGCAGCAGTCACACCGTAATCAGGCCCCACAATTGTCACTGAGGGTCCACTAGGAGTCTGGAACCATACGGTGTGTTTGATAGACATTATTTTATATAACTCAACCTTTGCTTCCACCAGACCTCTCTTGCCCACTCCCAAAACACACGAGTGCCCTTGTTCCTCTTTCCTCAGCTGCCTGAGTTATCCATTCA
This sequence comes from Dolichotis patagonum, assembly GCA_004027295.1. Classification (NCBI taxonomy): domain Eukaryota; kingdom Metazoa; phylum Chordata; class Mammalia; order Rodentia; family Caviidae; genus Dolichotis; species Dolichotis patagonum. The sequence goes on from PVJX010001689.1 coordinate 43,143, forward strand.
TTTATTATTCATTCAGTAATCATTCACTGAGAGTCAAAAAATTCTACATACTAGAGATCCAGTACAAAGAACAGTTAAAAATCTCTGCTTTTGCAGAGTCTACCCTCTAGTAAACAGAGACAGGAAGCAAAGATCACTAAGTAGGAGGTATTCCATACTCTGTCATGGTAAATCCCCATATGGACACTCAGGGAGGGTAAAGGAACTTTTATATTGTCCTCTGGCCCCTTTTGCCCCTCTCCAAACACCCTGCGAGGCCTGGGCCACTCTCATCCTCCCCGCATTGCTTTCAGGAGTATGATGACCTCTCTGAAAACTACCTGAAAGTGCTGAGGGTTTCGGAGGCGCCAGGGAGAGCCAGGGGATTTCACAGCCCCCAGAGGTTTGCTTCCCTAATAGGTTGGCACCCTCACAAGTAACCCAATTCCGTGACCCAGTTCTGACTGTGGTGGGCCTCTGGGGAACTCACCGGCTCGCTGGGCGCATATGTCACATTTGAAAATGTCAGATCTCAAGATGGCTCCTTGTCTACACAGCACACACGGATCTTTCCTCTCTCTGGGGGCAGAGAGCAGGGAAAGAAGAACCAGTGTGTCCTGTGGGCCACAGTGGTGGGCCATGCCCTTGGATGTGACTTCTGATGTAATGTCCACTTCCTTTCCCTGCAAAATATGAAATAGCTACATTTTTCAGAAACGCAAAGTGGCAAAGAAAGCTATATGTCTAAAGTTCTAATATTACTGAGAACTGAGATTTAAAGTCCCGCATGGCTAATCTAATCCTTTTGAGGCTAGAACAGTGAAGTTAGTCAGCTCTAAAATCAAGTTACTTACCTGCTAAGTTTATGTAGAATCAGCACCATTCTAGCAGAATCTGAGCAACTCTAATCTATTAAATCTTGGAACAATCTCTGTATGACTCATAATAGAACCAATAAATGAACAAGAATAGCAGTGAAAAGGGACAAATAAGGTTGTACTGGTGGGATAGATTGAGATCTGACACAGTCCTGATCATGGGGGGATACAGCGCTTGGACACAGATATATCCTCTTACACTCTTGAGAGGATAACTGAGACCCACCAGTGACTCATGGACTTTCTTTCAGTCCCTCTCGGGGACAGTAGGGCTTGGCAGCTTTTAGCATGGAAGGAGAGAGAAACAAGGAGAACCTTCTGATTTATGCTGTGAGTGTTTCTGGAGGATAGGGTGAGCAGGAAAACCTGAAATAGCGCTGAAGAACATTTTGGTGGTCCTATGAACAGCTTAAAAAGCCCCTTGCTTTTGACTCAGCAATTATTTTATTTGTCCATGAACTCTCGTTGGAAATATAGGGAAAGAGAGCACACACAGGTGTTTCTGGAAGCAAACTCCTTGCTCATTGTCCAGTGAGGTCAAGAAGCAATCACAGCAGCAGAGTATACAGGCAAGAAATTATGTGTAGAAAGAGCTAATGTGGGAAAATGCTTACAACATGATGTGAGGTGAAAAAAGAACAGGGAATGCAACCAAGCCACCTCCTTGGCCTTGTCTTTCTTGATCTCCCAAGCTAACACATAGGCTTGATGCTTCTGTTAGCACCTAAGAAGTAGGTAGACACAGTTATACTGGGTTATACACACACCCATGCTTTTCAGTCCATCTTGCATTAGAATGACAGCCCCAGGAAGAGAGTCATGAAAATCTGTTGTGTTTAGTGATTAATCCCCAGGGCCAGTCATAGCATCTGGTATGTGGAAGTCACTCAGTGAACATGTGCAGCAGAGTATGGAGCCATGCAGCACGTGGTCCTTTGTGTGTGGCTTCTTGCATGTAGTGTAACACGTTCATGGTTCTTCCCTGTCAGTGCAGGTATTAATGCTCCCCTTTTTGTTGCTAAGTATCATTCCACTGCAAAGGTATGTGACATCTTAAAAATCTATTCTTTAGTTCATGAGTGTTTGTATTGTGTCATTTTTAACTGTTAGAAATAATGTTGTGATGAACCTTTGTGTACCAGTGTTTGTGTGATACATGTTTTAATTTCTCATGACTATATCTAAGAGTAGAATTGCTGTGCCATTTAGTAACTGTCTAATTTCTTTTGAGGAACTGATTAATTGTTTTCCAAAGTGGCTTCACCAATTTCCATTTCCTCCAGCAGTTCAGATTTCTGAGAGTTCAGATTTCTCTGTATGCTCATCAATAAGTGTCTGACATTTTTATTTTAGGCATTCTAGTGGGTACGATGTAGCATCTCATGGTGGTTTGATTTCCCTGAGTAATCATACTCTAAGCATCTTTTGATGTGGTTTTTGGTCATTGGTGTTTCTTCTTTATGAAACTACTAAAATCGTTTTCTCATTTTCAGTTGGTTATTTGTCTTTTCAGTGTTGACTTGCAAGTATTCTCTATATAACCTCCCTACAAGTTCCTTATCAGATATGATTTGCAAATACTTTCTCCCAATTTGTGAATTGTTTTTTGCTTTTATCAATGGTGTCTTTCTTTTATCAATGAAGTCTAAAATTTTAAATTTCCGTGAAGTTAAATTTGCTTATTTTATTCCTTTCTTTTGCTTGTGTTTTAGGAGTTTTGGATCTAAGAAATGGATTCTTAATTCAAGGTAAGCGCTATTCACTCCTATGATTTTTTTCTAAAGAGATCTTTTCACAGTTTTAGCTCTTAGTTTTTAAGCCTCTGATTAATTTTTGAGTGTGTTTTGTGTGCAGCGCCAGGACATCCAGAGTTGAGGACCGTCCGGTCCCCATTGCGGAGCCTTTGTACACTTTCCAAACGTTGATTCACTACACACGTGACAGTTTATTTCTGGACTCTCAGTGCTTTTTCATTCATGTGTATTTGCCTTCTGTAAGTACCATACTGTCCTGATTAGGGCAATGTCGTAGTAAGATTTTGAAATCAGAAAAGATGAGCTATCCAATTTTGTTCTGATTTAAGATTCTTTCGGCTGCTCTGCGTCCCTTGGATTTTCATATAAATGCTAGGACTAACTTGCCAGTTTTTGTAAAAACAAAAATAAATAAAAAAGGAAGTTGACAGTTTTATGGGATTATACTGAATCTGCAGGTCAGATTGGAGAGCACTAGTGTCTGAACAGTTTTATGTTTCCTTTATTAATGTTATGGCTAGTTGTCAGAGGAAACCCAGGATTCCGTAAGTAAGAATTTGTGCCAGGTGTGGTAGCACACGCCTGTAATCCCAGCACTCAGGAGGTTGAGGCAGGAGGACGGTTGTGAGTTCAAGTCCATCTTGGGTTACGAAATGAGCTCCAGGCCAGCCTGAACTGCATAGTGAGACCATGTCTCACAAAGACAAAGACACAGACACACACACACACTCACACAAAAGAAAAAAGAAAAGAAAGAAAAGAATTTGTGGGCCTCAGGAGAAGAAAGCCATTCTGACAAGCCATGTAATAGCTGCTCTTTATTCGGAGATCCGGGGAGTGTTAATTTAGGAGTACTAACCAGGTACTGATCCAAGCCACAGACAAGCACACCGCCCTTGATGGAGACAGCCTGAAGCATCTTCAGGGCTCACATTTGTTCTTCCGGTCACTGAGCAGGGCCCACGTGCTACACTGAGTATCCAGACTGGGAAGCAAGCAGCCCAAAGGGAGCCCGACTAGGACACTGCAGCGGTCAGGCTTGGTGCCGGGGGGCATCCAGTGTGCCAGGGGAAGAGGCCTTGGGCTTCAGGTAGAGAATGTGCCCAGGGGGAGCCCGAGTGGACACTTGAAGGCCAACGAGTTCTTGCGGCAGAGCTGGGTGTGTCTGGGCAGAGGAGAGGTGAGCACCCTGGGACAGGAGGGCCAGACAGAAGAGAGTGGCAAGGAGCTGTCATCAGACACCCTGAAGGGGCGCCTTGGGGAGGGATAGGAAATGGAGAAGCCGTCCAAGCTTATAGCAGGGGGAAATGTGTGGAGACCTGGGAACCAGTGAGGATGCGGGAGCAGAAGAGACGTTGGGGGCAGGAGCAGGGAGGGCTGATGCAGCCTTTGGAGGACGCTTCTGAAGAGTGCTTCTGCTTGGCCACTGCAGACATCTCACAGAAGGACTGGGGGACGGGCCGAATAGCATGGCCACTGCATTCACGGCATTTTGCAGTGGTCCCTGGGAGAAGGACCCTCAGCCCTCAGTCTGTGTTAGTAGCCTCCTGAGCTTCCCTGTGCCTTCGCCTGGGCCCTTTTCAACCCAAAATGACAGGAGCAGGGGCTCAGGCCCCACCCTCCCCTCCGCTCCCCTCCCGTCAGGGGCCCTGCTACCTGCCCTGCTTCTCTCCCCACACCACCAGAAACCCCCACGGGCCGCTTTCCTTCGCACCGTGGCGGGGCACCTAGGGATAAGAGCCTGAATCTGGCGAGGCTCTGACCACTTCCTGGCCGTACCAGGTGATGAGGTGTCTCAGCAGACAGGTGCTCCAGCTGTGGAGAGCAAAGGGTCTCCATCCTGAGGGCGATGCTGCCCTCATGGGGATGGAGGACCCTCACCTCTTCACCCCTGTGTACAGCCCCCGGGGTGCATGGAAAACATGGTCACGGTTCTCCTTCACAGAAGGCAGAGTGGGGAGGGTGGGAAATGGGGTGAGCGGGCAGGCACTGACGTGAGGGGATGGGGGAACGCAGGCGGCACAGGGGCCCATGGGCTCCTCTGCGTGTGCCATGGGCAGCTTGCTCAGTGATAAGAGTCCTGGAAGGTGCCTTCTAGATGTCTGCGTGTGTCCCTTAGGCCTGCTCTTTGGTTAAGAATGTCTCCTTGGCTCGGGGCAGCCTTGGCAGGGGAGTCTGGGGGCCGCTCTCTGACGACAGTGTGGACCTTGGGAGTCTGGTATCAGAAGCCCATCCAAAGAGACCTGGGGATATAGCTCAGCGGCACAGCTCCTGCCTGGCAAGCGAGAGGTCCTCAGTTCGATTCCCAGTACAATAAAACAAACAAACAAAGCTCATCCATTCTGTGTTCGCCCTCCAGCAGAAGCAGGCCTCCTTGGATTCATTACCGCCTCCCCACCGAGGCACCAGAGTCCTGACGGGCATGCCTCCCTGGGCAGCCACAGGACCCTGCTGGGCTAACAGTGTGGCTGCTTCCCTGAAGTGTCTCCCTGCTTGTGCCACACTTTAGCTTGCTGCCTGGTCCTTGTCGTCTGGCACCACCAGCTCCTGGGCACTTCTCCTGGATCCACTGCACCATGTGGCTCCAGGGTGACCTTGGCAAAACTGACTCTGACCTTGCTGATACCCAGCTGATGTGGCCAGGGGTTGACTCTGAGCTCCTTAGTGTGGGGTGCAAGTCCTTACCGGGACCCCAGTTTCTAGTTTCATGCTGGGGACCTGCATAGTGAGGACACAGTGGAGATTCCCCATTTCTGCTCCCGCTGGTGTTTGCGCCTCGGCGTGGGGTCAGGTTCTCTTAACTGGCTGGGGACCACACTCCCTGCTGCAGAGAGCCTCACCTTGCTACAGGTCAGTGAGACGTGGGGGAGTCCTCTGCTCACAGGCTTGGGCGAGAACACGGACACGGCTCCAAGCAGAGCCCGAGGAGGTTTGCCTGACCCAGTGTGGCTTTGAAATGCCCTGTCTTCCTCCTGAGCTGTGTCCTCAGGCTCTATGCACCTGCTCCCAAGCTCCAGAGCTCAGGGTTGTTGTCCCCACATCCTATGTGCTCCCTGTGCTCCCCCATGCCGGGCTTTGGCCTGACTCAGTGCTGCCCTCTCCTCTCCTGCCCTGCATGTCCGTTGCTTGTGTAAGTCTAGCTAGGGCCTCCTGCCCTCGGAGAACTCCCTGCCCCCCACATGCTGGGGCCTCACCCTCCTCTGAGCTCCCCTAGCCACTGTCTGTGCGTTAGGGGCACCAGCCGCTCCCCCTTCCCTCCTGGCTTGCTGCTCCCTTTGGTGAGCTGAGCACCTGCTCCGGACACTGAAGACGCTGATGGGCAAGTTTCCAGCGCAGACGGAGGTGCAGGCATGCAGCCGGGCGCAGTGCTGTCAGGAGTGCTCCCTGGACAGGGCGGTTTGATGTCGTATCTCGCATGTATCACAGGCAGTGCGTTAACAAGGAGTGCAGTCAGTGGGCACCTGGCTCAGTGTGGTGGCCCGGCTGCAGCAGAGGGCGGAGTCCCCAGAGAGTGGACATCTGGACAGGGCACCAGAGTCCTGTGATGGTATCTGTGCCCTCCTCTTGCACATTGCTCACAGCTCCACAGGCCTCACAGGCGTGACGCAAGTACCTGTGGAGGGACGGGAGGTCTCAGTGTGGCTGGGAAGGGCCAAGTCCATGCCAAAGCCAGCTGCAGCGTGGGACGCATCTGGCAGCACTGAAGCACCTCTTCAGCATCATACCATGCAAAGAATGAGCAGAAGTGCAGGAAATCAGGAAAGGCAGAGCTCATGGTCCCACATCCCCAGTGGGAAACATGTGCAAGGGTCGGGGGAGATAGCGATTTCTTGTCACTGCAGCTAGTTTTCGCTGGACTTTTAGGGAGTTCAGGATTTTTCTGTTGTTTTGTGGTACATATTTAAAATCCTTTTTGTATAAAGTATTTGCTTCTTGTCTTTTTCTTATTGCTTTTCAGAAAAGTCGATAACTGAAAGAGATTAATGACTTGATGAACATAGGAAATATTTCCCTAAACGATGTTTGTTTTCTAACATAATTTTGTGTTTTTGCAACTCAAACAATTTACTCTTTTTTAAAAAAAATTTATTTAAAGAGAAAAAAAAAACAGAATAAAGGGTAGCAACAATACAGAATTCCAAGGAAAAAAGGAAAAGAACAACAACAAAAAAACCTAAGAAATTATTACTTGACAAATTACATACTGACTTCTTGGAAATAGTTGTTCAAATTACAAAGTTAAAACATGTAAAGTAGACATTCAAACAGTGCGACTGTTAAGAGCTCTGCTCCACGATCTGACAAAAACAGCAATATGGTCATCCATCTTACCCACTCAAATACACATGCAATTATATCAAAAGGGTAAAATTAAACAACAAAACAGAACAAAGCGGATCACAAGAAAGCAATGTAAGAGACATAAATTTCAAAACTAGACAATTGGAGATATTCACTCTCTATCGTATTGACTCTTGTTTTCTTCCAAATAGTTGTCCATATTGTTACATACAGGGAATTCACATGAAGCAACCTAGTATGGAATTGTTCTGAGCAGTACGAGGGGGCATTTCAGGTCTTCAAGACCAGACATCAGGGAAGCCAAGAATGGCTGTCATAGTGTCTCTCATCCTCCTCAAAACAGCTGTCCATACCTTCATGTGTGTTGAACTTAAAAAAGACAAAGCAAGCTAAAATCACTTTGAACAAAGAGTGGTAGTTTTGCTGGATTTCACATCATGACATTATGGAATCAGCACTGGGTACTGTAATGTCTCTTTTTCTTCAAAGTAGTTTCAACATGTGTTCATTTCAACATGTGTTATATAGTTGGTTCTCGTAAACTGTTTATAAGCTCTATACATGCATAAGTCTCTACATGTATATCTATCATTTCTGTATTAGAGGGAAAAACAAAACAAAGCAAGATAAAACAAAACAATTCCTAGAAAAGCATGAAGCAAAAAAGTCACATAAAACCACAATACAAGGTGATCTAAAATGGTTACCATTATGTCTCAGCAGTGTATAACAACATTAATAAAAATGAAGCATTGGAGACATTATAAGACTTAAAAAGCAAGTAATAATCAAACCAGAGTGGGTATCTTAGTGAATCTTGTCATCTTAAGTGTAGTTGGCTATACTCTTAGACTTGATGCTATCAATCATAACAGATTTGAATAAAATCAGTCAATACAAAGTAGCAATCCAACAAACCAGATTCAAATAAGATCAGTCATAATAAAACAGTATAAGTTATAAAGGGCTTCAGATTAAGTTGATAGAAAATTAGGGATGATTACCATATTATGTCCTCTTATTTTTGGGATAGCTGACCATGTCCTCAAGTCTAGTGTAAGTAGACAAACTGGAACAGCATGTAATCCATCCAAGCAGAGTGATGAGAATAATGTAAATTTTAATCTTGTTACCCAATTAACAATATCCTCTGCCTCCCTTTTTTAGACAATTCCTCCCCTTTCACTCCCATAGGGTGTACTGCTTGTTTTGGGTCTCACTGCCTCCCTATATAGAGCAGGTCAATGGACCCTATCTCCTGATCTACTCTGCCTGTGTTTCTCTCTGTTAATATTTCAAGGCCATCTATACTAGAGATTACAGCCAATCTTCTCTGCCTTGTTTCTGCTATTCTGTTTTTCTGCCATTGGTTGTCTATTTTTCTGTTCCACTCCACTATCTGCCCTGTTCACTGAGGCCTCTCTGCCACTGTTCCTGATATGCTCGTATTCTTGTTCTCTCTCTCTCAAATGTCCTTCAGTATTTTTTGTAGGGTTGGACTGGTGGCCACAAATTCTCCAAGTTCCTCTTTGTTATGGAAGCATCTTGTTTCTCCATTAAATTCTAGAGAGAGTTTTGCAGGATACATCAATCTGGGCTGGAGGTTGTTCTCCTTCAGCACTTGAATTATTTCACTCCAAGCTCTTCTTGACCTGATGGTCTGTGTCGAGAAGTCTGCTGTGATTTTGATATGTTTTCCTTTATAGGTGATCTGTTTCTTTTCTCTGATGGATTTTAATATTCTGTTCTTATATTGAATTTCTGGGATCTTGATTATTACGTGTCTGGGTGTAGCTCTGTTTGGGTTGTAGGTGGCTGGAGTTCTGTGTGCTTCATACATCTGCATATCATTTCTTTTTTCTATGCTTGGGAAATTTTCCTTAATAATTTCTGTAAATAGCCTTTGTAATTCGTCTGTTTTGACTCCTGCTTCTTCATTCACATGCTTTATTCTTAAGTTATAGATCCTCTTGTTGTCTTCCAGTTTTTGTATATTTACTGCTTGCTCCCTTGTTATTTTTAAGAGATCTTCCCTTTCATGACCCCACATTGCAAGCCTGTGTTCAAGTTTTGATAGTCTATCTTTGGTTTCTTTCAAGCAGTTTTGCCAGCTTTCTATGGAGTCTTAATTTCCTGATAATCTCTTTGAATCTGCTTCATGAATCTAGGTTTTTTTTGTATTCTTCATTAAATTTTTCTCTCCTTTTGTGTTCCTCCATTCTTCTGTCTGTGTCTTCTTGAGAGGTGCCCAGCCCTTCTTTTATTAATCTACTTATCTCTTGTTTAATTTGAATTAATATTTCAGTTTTGGTGCCCCTTACAAGGTCCTAAAGATATCTCTTTATGTCCGCTAACACTGTGTTTGATGTTGCATTTTTGCTGCCCTCAATCTCTTTTGCATTTACCTCTCCTGGATCAGTGTTCTCAGGGTTGGGGGCTGGGGTTTTTTTCTTATTTCTCCCTTTTGTCATGTTTTTGGTTCCTTCCATACAACTGTACAGTGTAATTCCCAGCCCCTTTTCTTGTTGGTTAAGGCTCTTCTAGCGGGCGCAGGCTAGGAGCTTTAGCCCTCTTCACCCGGCTATCAGAGATTAAAGTTCAAGTAAGGGCAGTGTGCGCTGGCTCTTCCCACCCCTCCGGGACAGTCAACCTTTGCAGGCCTTCACTGTGTCAGTGTGTGCCAATCTCAGGGAATTAATTTGTAGTGACTCACTGGGTCCTGGCCAGGGGCACAGCCCAGTCCAAGCAGATTCCACCAGTCCGCTCAGTGAGGGGAGCAACCAACTGAAGCCACTTCCTTATGGAGTTAGGGCTGTCCTGCCCAAATCCAACATGTCGTCCAGTCGGTTTCCCCTTTCCCATGGGAGGGTCTTATTCCCATCACTCACCGCATGTTGATGCCGGTCCCCGAGAACTGCCGGGCTCCACGACCCCCGACTTCAGCTCGGCTGCGGCGAGAAGTCATGGTGCCGCTGGGTGGGTTGCGTGCAGGGCCGGGTTCGGGAGAGCTGCACACGGGGCTATTCAGCTCCATGCTCCGGCAGCTCAAGCAATTCACTTCGGCACAGTTCGGTTGGTCAGGTCGGTCCTGGGCAGGAATTCAGGCGGCTCGAGGAGGGCGCTGTGTTTGCTGATCTTATCTTCACTAATAGTAGCCCCAGGACCTCATATTTGAGCGGTTTTTTCTACTTTAGTTTCTTCTTGGGTTGTGAGAGTCCATCCCTCTCTGTTTGGGTCTCTCCAGAGTGTTCTATTCTGGCATTTGAGCTGTCTCTCTCAGAGAGGGTCCCTCTCCTGCTACCTACCGGTCCGCCATCTTTGGACTTCTCCCAACTATTTACTCTTAATACAGTTGAGTCTATCATTCTTAAAAATGGTTTTCTTTTTGGTATCATACTTAAAAATGTATCTCCCTACTTCAAGACTTCGTAAATAGTCTTGTATTTATCCATTGCATTATTATGTAGTTTTACTTCTTTAGTTACTGCTTTGTTCATCTGTAAATTTTTTTTTTTACTCATGACAAAGAGTGAGATCTAAAATAATTCATTGACCCAAGTAGTGTGTCAATTTTTCAACTATTGGTTAGGATCTATTTCATTTTCAATATTCAACTTTTTCTTATTTTTCTTCTTTTGTTTGTAGGTGGACTTTGTAATTATTTTGTTGAATTCTGAAATTCCTTGTTGCTAGTTGCATCTGATTTGCATTCTTTTCTTCTTTTCTTCTTTCTAGATCCCCTTGCAGCATAGATCAATTTGTGACCAAGTTCACACCAATGAGATACAAGTAAATGTTTTTCCTCCTCCAATGCTAGATAAGGATCCTTGCTGTTCAGTGAAAAGTGACATTCTCATCTGGTACGCATCTTTCCTTCGCTTGTCCTGTCTGGAATGCAGCCCAGACATCTGGAGCAGCAGCTGGTCCATACCCCATGTATGTTACAAAGTTCACACATGGAACAGGGAAAGAAACACATGGTCCCTTTAGGTGTCACGTTGTGGCCATACTGATCTTGACACCTGATTGGACTTTGCGATGAATGTGGACACCTGGCTGCAGGGTGGGGGGTAGATGGGTGTGGGTTCAGGTTTTCTCAGCATCATCCCACCTGTTAGGAAGGGCGTGGCCTGTTAGGAGGCCCCGTGTGGCACCATGACTGATGGGGGATGGTCATCCTGAGCAGGGGATGCTGGGTGCACAGGGTCAGTGGTTCTCTTGGTAAGTCTTTCTTTCCTACATCTCTGGTGACATAGTGAGGTCATTGCCAGTTCTAGGCACCAGCAGCAGACCACTGACCTGTGGGAATGTCTTGTTCTACTACCACAAGGATCCCCTTAGTGACCCCTTTGGATGACAGTTATTTGACCACTGAGGCATTGCTGTGAGCGATTGTGCAGACAAATGGTTGTATGCACACACATCTTCTTAATCTGTGGGAGTGTGTCTCTGCTCGTGTTTGCACATGCATGTGGGTCGCTGTTTGTTCACACAAATGCAGGTGCCCCCTTCTGCCCTGGTGGCTTCTCCAGGTCAGCCTTGTGCTGGCTTCCCACAAACCCTCACCCAGGATGCCTCCCTCCCATAGCACTGAGGAGGCCTCAGTGGCCTGTTCCTATTGTCCCATTGCTCACTGACATTTTCTACAGTAAGGTGTTTCAGCTGCAGTCACAGAAAATCTCTGTCTCAGAGAAAATGCTGAAGGGTTTGCCTGAGCGCGCTTGCCAGAAAATTCACTGCAGGCTGGCTGTGCTTTCTGATTCTTCCCCGCAGCAGCATAAATGAAGAAGAGAGTGGAGAAACTGAGGCAGAGGCTCACTGTTCTTGGTGTTCTCAGTGAGGGAGGGGAGCCCAGGAAGGAGGGAGGCCCTTTGTCTTCATTTCTAGCCCCACATTCCAGACCCCCAGCCCTCCACAGGCTGTAAGATATGCATTACAACTGTGTTTCTCCAGCTGCCTGGGGTGACTGAAGTCTGCTGGCTCTGAACGTCACAGCTCTCACCACTTTTTCTTTTTCTTCCTTGGTGACCTTTGGTGCTCCAATTACTCTGCATGTGTTTTCTCTCTCTCTCTCTCTTTTTTTTTTTTTTTGGCATGTGTTCTCTTGCAAGCGCCCATCCTCTCTGGAGAGCCCTGCTGTTATCATGGGTGGCCCTGGACCTGGGCTGCACAGGAGAACAGGGAGGACTGAGCGATCCCAGGTTCCACTGGAAGACAAAGCTGTTGGGTGAAAGACTGGCCTGGGATGCTCTGGAGCAGAGGGCCTGAGGCCAGAGCCTGGGTTACTGGGCAGGGGACTGCTGTCACTTGCCCCCTAAGCACTGGCTTCTCAGGTCCGCCGCCTCTGTGTCCGTGAATGCAATCCTGTCAGGACCCTGGCCCACCTCCATTTACCTTCTTAGGCTGTTTGGAGCTGATTTTCCCGAATCTCTTTCTAAGAGTTACCTGGCCTGGTCAGGATGCCAGAGACTTTCTAGTAACAGATTAGTCAGCGGTAGAGCAGAACACAGGCCACATACACTGAAATGCACTGTTCACACCAAAATGTAAAACGTTTCTGTTTGTGTTTCCTTTGACAAGGCTGAGAAATGAAATCTCATGCAATGTCATTCACAGTTCCCAAGTTTCTGAGCAAGGTCCAGCATCCTGCTGTGACCCTGTGTCACTGTGGGTTTTGTTTGTTTTGTGCTCAATTTACTGTCTAGTCTTGTCCAGGGAACAGGTTGTCCCTGGTCATCTCCTGGGCAGAAGTCAGCACTGTTTTATTTCACAGAGGTCCTCGGGGAAGTCTGCCTTTCTTGAAGTCCATTTTCTGTGTGTGCATGTCTGTCCATGGCTGGCCTCTGGGCAGTGGGCCTCTCTCTCCCTTGAGAAGTTTACAGCATCCGAGGGACCTCAGCATCCGAGTTTGAGACGCAGCACCGGCCCTGCAGGGTCCCCAGCAGGCCGCGACCTGGCAGTCCTGGCATGACTGATGGCCTTGACTGTCCCTCAGGCCTGGGCACAGAGAGACAGATGGTTAAAGGAGGAATTCCTGAGAGCAGAGGCTCAGAAGGGCAGAAGGAAAAAGCAGGAAGCTGGCTCTTCAGAAAACCACAAGAGTACACTGCTTCTGACAGCTGGAGCACAGCTGGTGAAGAGGGACCGCAGGCTTCTGGGAGACCAAATATTAGCTCTCTAGAAACTGTGAAGGGTGCCTGCCTCTAATGACTGACCACGCTTGCAGGTGCATGTGCTATGGAATATCTTAGCCAAGCACGGCTGACTCTAACTCTACTATAATTAATTCTAGTCTCATTTGCATTGTGGTTTCAACACCCCTCCCCTCACTCACACTCCACCCCCATAAGCTCTGGGCACCATGACAGTTCCCCACAGGTCCATATCAGACAAAAACTCATTATTTTAGTAGAGAGGAGACCCTTTACCCCTGACTGGAGTTGTAGCAGTTCAGAGTTGCTCTCTCCCTGTAAAAACCACACACTGGCTCCCACCCTGGCTTCTTCAGGGCCGTGAGGTCTTTTCACTGGCCTGTTCTGACCCTGAGGAGTGTAGCTGGGCTAATAAATCTATGTGTTCACTTCCACATCTGTGTGTCCACCTCAGTTCTTTGTTCTGGAACCAAGAACCTGCCAGTGACTACCTCCTCTCCAACAGATGGAGCAAGTCCCTGGGGAGAAGGAGGGGGCTGTGAGGCACAGGACTACCCAGTCCAGGCTTCCTTGGGGTGGCAGATACCGCTGAGCAGAGTTTCAAGGGCTGTGGGGGGACAGCCAAGGTAGGACACAGTGCCTGGAACACGAAGTGGGACAGAAGCCACTGTAGCCGGCTCCGCTTAGCAAGTGGCGAGGAGCCGGGCATGGCAGGTCACTGAGGTGTGGAGAAGAGTAGAGGACACAGGTGCACCTTAGCCTATGTCCCCTACCTGCCACTCATGGGCTCAAAGAAGGATGGCTGCTAATGTTCCCAGGTCAGCCGCAAAGGGCTAGGACTATCATGCCACACAAGTCCCATCACCACATCAGCTCCTTGTCTGGGCACTGACCTTGCAGTCTCCCTGGCCCCTTGTCTCTTTAACTCTGCTCTGTCATTAACATCCCACATCCCGATTCACGCCTCTAGTCCGCCCCTCCAAGGCGTCATAGTCAGCGGGCTCGTCCTGTGCTCACACGGACTCAGTGCCCTCTCCCCACTTGGAGGCTGTCAATCAAGGCGTAGCACATGGTTCCACACAGCGCTGTTCCCCTCGGTGGGGGCACACAGACAGCTGCCCCACGCGGTGCTGGGAGCCTGAGGTGAGCTGGTGTGTAGCCACAGTATTCTTGGTAGCATGTGGAGCAGGTGCTGATGTCAAACAGGTCCTGGAGACACTGGGTCAGACTGTGGTGCAGGTGCCTGAGGGCTTGAGGTTGAGATGATTCTAATGGCAGCATTATTATCTTTGACTTGAAAATAATTTAAAGAAGGGTGCAGGGAAAGGCTGATGGAATCACCAAAGAGCCATCCAGGGAATCACCAAGTTGGGGCGCTGCGCTTACCCCGGCCCGTGGGAGGGCCAGGCTTTCCGGAACGCTGGGCTGCGGAACGGCAGCAGTGGTGTGCAGGGTCTGCGGGGGTTGCAGCTGCCGTGGGAGGTGTGGCTCAGGCAACCTACGTTTTAAATTAGCATTTCAGAAACTGTGATAAACGTAAACTGCACCCTCCCCACGGTTATTAAGTGCGCGGCTCAGTAGCATTAAAGTTGTGCAATGATTCCCACAGTTACACAACCATCAGCGCCGTCCTACTCCAGAAGACTTTTCATCTCATAAAACTAAACCCTGTGCCCATTGAATAATAACTGCTCAGGCCCCCTCCATCAGCCTCTGGAAAATCCAATTATATTTTGTGTTTATGAGTCTGACTACTCTAGGGACTTAAATGGAACCAGACAGTATTTGTCCTCTTGGGACTGGCTGGTTCCACCCGGCAGGTCCTCGGGGCTCACCGTACTGCAGCTGGTGTTGCCGTTCCCTTCCCCCTCCAGGCTGAGCCTCGTTCCACTGCCAGCACAGCCGCAGCGTGTTCACCTGGTCACCCGCAGGCGGGGGCTTGGGTGGTTTCTACCTTCCGGCTCTGGTGAACGCGCTGCTGCTATGGTTTACATCTTCAGGACACTACGGCCACTGGCAGTGTTTTCAGTGACTAGAGGGCCCAGCTGGATTTGCTCTGCATCTCAGTGTCTCCCTGTGTGAATTAGTCTCCTGCCTGGGTCTCGTACGGCAGCGCTGTGCGGTAGACTGTGCTCCATGACTGTGCGGATCGCAAGTCTTACTGGGCACTTAGTCCTTCTCTCCACTCTCTAAGGATGTGTGGCTGGGTTCTCAGACAGACCTGTGCAGGAACTGACCCCCACTGTGGGCTCAGGTTAGTGGGCTCGGGGTCAGCTGGGCTCTGCTTTCATGTGAGGGTTTAGAAAGCTTGGCATCTCGATATTCCTGACTGGTGACATTGTCTCTGCAAGTGTCAGTTTCCTAACTATTCGTGAATAGTCATAAATGCATGAGGGCCCTTATGTACCCCACTTGACAAGCTAGGCAGTGGAGTTGGGGGGTGCAGGGTGGAGGCAGAAGTCACTGGGCTGACCCTGGATGCCTGTGGTAGGAAAGTGCTGGCCCAGCCCCTCCTTTCCAGGAATGCTCCCTCGGTGCCATCTTACCCAAGGGCCCACAGTGGAGGCCAGGGCCCTGCGTAGAGCTCCGTTCCCCTCAGTTTCCCAGTCTACCCCTCATCTGTCTCCTAGTCTCTCTCGAAGTCACTTCACCTCCATGCTCCCCCATGGCCCGTGCTCACTGGGCCATGGTTTCCAGAACCTCTCCTGCCTGGCTTCCCAAGGCCACCTACCATTCTCTCCACAGGTGTCCATCCAGGAACCCTGTGATCTTCCTAAGTGCCAATCTGATCAAGTCCCACTTTCTTGGTATCCAGAGAACTCTGCCTTTGCCTGCCAGAGGCCCCTGCCCTGGCCTGACTTTCTCCTCACTCACCTGCCTCATCCCCATGTGGTAGCAAAGCTCTGGCTCCCAAGCGCATCTCTCTCCTCCACACACTCAGCTCCAGGGATAGAGACAGAGGGAGGGAACCCCACACCCACACTGCAAGTGGCAGGAGGCTCTGGTCACCAGACTGGTTTGGAAATGTTGGAGAAGTGCCGTGGAAAAGGGCCAGGGGTCACCTGGGTAGTCTTAAGCCTCTTGTTGATTGGATTACACTTTCAAAAATTCTACAGTTTGCCTTCACATTTTTTGGGAAAATATCAGTGTAGTTTCTGCTTATAAAAATATGAGTAATATGGAAGCCTATTTTACAAAGAAGAAAAATTTTCCCTTTCCCACCCCTACAAGCCCAGCCGGCCACACAATTTGCAGACCTTTCCGCAGATACACAAATGCCCTCTTGCGCAGTGCGTATGCCTCGCGCCTTCTGTCCTGCTCGCCCCTTGCCAGACCAGGACGCAGGGCTTAGCTCATTCCTGAGCGGGATCTGCTGGCTTTTGATTCTTCTACAGGGAACTCCCTTGTTTTGCCCAAGTCCATGCCGTGCCCTGCTCATACTGCGCCCTGCCCTGAATACTGCGCTCCACGCCGCTGGGGTCCTAAGGCAGGGCATGACTCAGCTCCCTAGGTGCTGTGAGCAGTGGCTTTTCCATATGCCGGGCGCCCTCCCCACATCGGGATGCCCTGCCCGTGTTCACTGAGGCCAGGAGGAGCAGAGGGAGCCCTGGTGTAAGGGACCAAGCTGCATGGCGATGTGGGATTGCTTCACAAGGGATGTGAGGGACTGAGACCATTCTGCTGAAGGAGCTGGGACATCTGTGTCAGCGCCTAGCATCTCCTGCTCTTTCTTCTGGATTTTCCTTGCCTCTTGAAGCATTAAGGACATGTCTGTGTATCTAAGAGGAATTTCCTGAGAGCCTTGCAGGCCACTCTGAGTCCTTGACTGGGTTTGGGCAGCAGGTGGTTCCCGTGGCTTCTCGGGAGGTCCCTTGGGAGGTGGATTGGTCACAAGAGCTAATAGGAGCATCCAGGGGGAGAATTAATGACAGGAGCATTGTGGTGGAAGAAGGCAGCACATCCTGCTCTGCTTGGGCGGCCCGAGGCTGGTCATGGGAATGAGGTGGATTCATGAACAACAGTATAGGAATCCAAGCAGCCAAATTGATAAATTTGGAATTTAATTAGCTGAGCTCAGGACCACTTGTATACAGACTCCCCCGTTTCAGAGTCCAAACAAGTGGCACTGAACTGGAAAGTTACAGAGCCTTTTTATAGATTAGAAACTGGTGATCAACTAAACACCAGCTGGATTGCATCACCATGGTGCTGAGTATAGATGTTTCACCTGAGGAAAGTTTCCAGCATAAATAGAGAGGTGGAGAAGGAGAACGAAGGCGTTAATATGTTGAAGCACTGAGGCACTGTGGGTTCTCCTACGTGTTGCTGATTGAGCCGTTGGTTCTCCTGGAGAAGCTCTGGTCCTCACATCAAGCATTGCTTCCTGGCTCCGGAGGGGAAGACGTGTGCTGCTTGGTCTCCAGGATGAACTCATCACACTGGCTTCCCGGCATGTACTCGACTGTGCTTGTCGTCATCAGAGCTTGGGGCCTCCATGTCGCTGACGATGGCTGTGGTGTTTTGCAGGACAGCCCTGGTGTTTGTTGTGAGTGTGACTTCTCGGCTCCAGCGTAGAACCCTCAACCTACCAGCACAGCTCCTTCACCCTGCTGGCGTAGACTTCCTCGCTTCTACTGCTGACCTTTGGGCACAGATCTGTAAAAGAGACTGGCATGAGTCCTTCTTGTGGGCTCTAGACCTGCAGTTGGACTCGTGGGAGGCATTGTCATGAGCTCTGGGTCTTCATCTGGACTCATGTGGGACATTGCTGTGGGATTCAGGCCCTTGACTAAATATTCTATGCCTTTGGTGTTGTGAATGGATTTCCTGCATTTTCTTGTGTTAACTCTGGGTGACCACCATAAAACAATATTATAAACTCCGTATCCTGATTCTAATTGTTCTGTGTACAACCCCTGACTACAACAGCCTTTAAAAGAGAGAATCATAAAAGACCTGTTGGAAACAATTTAGCTGGAATCTTTCATTAATTTTTGGTTGACACCTGTATCCTGCTTCTTTTGTTGAGCAGGTTAATTTTTCTCCTGTGGGTACAGCTCATTCTGCTTTTCTCATGGCACTTATACCCTGAGTAATTTTCATTTTCCTGAATACAGGGCACTAGTTAAATGCAGGGTTCAAAATGGAGTTAGTTATGCCAAGCTACAACAGGGAACAGGCGGGCCAGCCAATGAGGGCCCTGGAAGGAACATCAGGAGATTGGGCCCGGCCTGGACTCTAGGGAGGTGGCTGCGGCTGTGGGTAACGTTTCCTGGGCCAGCTCTAGGTGAGCACCAGTGGCAGCTGCTGGGCCATGTTTGGGGAGTTCCCTGTGAAGATGAGGAGCAGGCACGTCCTGGGAGCAATGCTCCCCTGAGATGCGGGGCCAGGGTCCCTGCCAGGGCTGGCCCTGGTGTCAGGACAGCCACTGACTAGGCAAGAGTGACAGTCACCATCGGGGTGGCTGGACATCAGCTAGCTTCCAAGGGCAGCAGCTCTTCCATCAGCAAGCACCAGAAAACTGCCCTATACAGGACTTTGGGGGCGGCTGGGATGGCGTGAACCTTCTCCTGGCTGGCACTCACTACAGTTTTCCTTTAGGCACCTTCAAGTGGAAGGGGACCTCACATGGAGGAGGACAGGAGCTCCTGAGGAGGAGTGAGAGGTGACTGGTGATGCCACAGTCATAAGGACTCAGCCGGGATTCAGAACACCAACAGGAAGCTGGCACTGACTTTGAAACCTTATCCTATGAATACTACTGATTCTTCCTAACCATGGGCTCAGTAATTATGGGCTGAATGGTCTACACATTGCTCTTGCAAGGCCAGCTCCGTGACTGTCCCTGAACTCCTGTGCTCTGAGCGTGGAGGGGCTCTGGACAGAGAGGATCACATGCTCTTGGACAGGATTGCAGACCCAGTGACCAACTAAGCAAAAGTCAGTGCACTTATGAGCTCGAAGCCCCTAAAAGCCTCTCACCCATGCTGTGGAGAGGTGCCATACCACTGTTCTTAGCAGTGCCACAAGGAAATGGCACGCACAGGACCACTGCACTGACGATACCCCGGTGTGCACTGCAGCTGCTGGGGTCACAGCTGTCCCAGAGCCCTTCTCCCCATTGCTGCTCAGCTCTCCATGCAAGCACCGAGCACAGCACAGCTGAGATGCAGTTCCTGGTGTGGGGATGGAGTCCAGCCCCAGGAAAAACCCTGTGTCCATGGACCAGTCTGTGAGACTGAGGGGAGGTTCCCACTGCTCTCATCTCTCAGCCCTTCTCTTGTCCATCAGAAAAACAGGCCAGTGCTTTTCAAGCCGCATGGCTAGGTTTCCCTGTCCAGGTTCAACCTCCTCTACCTTATGTCTTTAACCTAAATGGGAGACCTCATCCCAGGTCAGTAACCAGGCTGTACTCAGATGCCCCAGAAGCTCGCAGCCCACCAGGGTCTGGCAGTGCTGCTCTTTTTACCTTCGGATGAAGAAAGGGAAACTACCAGACCAGTCCTGGGCAGCTGGGAAAACCAAGTCTCACCTCCATCACTCACTGCCCTGGGAACTGCCGGGCTGGGTGAACTGATTGCATTTGGTGGGGCTGTGGGCTAAAAGTAGGAGCATCCAGAAACAAAGGGCATCCTTATAGCCCGCCGGCTTTTTCCTTCTCTGTAGGTTCATGGGGAAACAGCAGCGGCAGCAGCAGCACCTTCCAGGGTTTTTGCACCGATGAGTATTGAATGCCCTGTGGGCCTCTGAAATGGCCTGAGGATCCTGGCATGCATCAGTGCTCACAATTCGCTACCTGAATCGGTGGAGCCTGCAGATCTATTTTAATGCAATACATACGGCGCAACATGTATTAATCCTTTACTGATTTACTCAAGACTTCTTCAATGTAAGCACATTCTGTGCCAGACACTGTGCTGGGAAGACAGCGGGGCATGTGATGAACATGAGCACATGGACTCTGACCTCAGGGAGCTCAGCAGCTGTGGGGGCAGATGAGCACTGATTAAGTAATCAAGATAGTACAAATTGAATTGCAAACAGCACTGAACACCAGACAAGGAAGAGCCTTAGAATTCCAGCAGGGGCCTGGGCGGTCTGGACTACCAGGAAGCCTCCTTAGGAATGTGCTTGAGCTGAGAGCCAAAGCATTCGAGCCTTGACTAAGCAAATGCCAATGATGCTTACATCAGACAGGGCATGCTCTGGCCACTGTCCTCAGTGATTTATGACAGTAGCTCTGTCCCTCTGTCTGCTGGACTGCCTCCTCTTCCTCCACTTCACAGTGGCAGAGCTCTCCTCCCAGTAGCCATGAATGTTCTTAGGACGGCTGGAATGGTCCAGCCTTTCCACAAGGTTCCCAATTTACTTTGCCCAGATGCACAGGAGGAATCACTATCTGTGGTAGCTGTTGCCTTACAAAACATGCTTCCAAAGAAAAAGACTTAAAAGTTGAAGCGACTCCTTACACTGAAGAATGGATGTTGTGCTAGCAGACCTGAAAATGGAATTAATTGTTTTACACATCTCCAGCTTGTGGGGAACCAGATGTAAAATCAACAAGTAGAATTTAGAAAGGCCTCTCTCTCTCTCTGAGCAGGAGGTCTCAACAGGGGGCTTAAAATAGTCAGTAACCCATGTTGTCAACAGATGTATTGTCGTCTCGACTTTATAGTTCCACTTATATAGCACAGGCAGAGTAGATTTGATATAATTCTTAAGGGTTTAATATAATTCTTAGGATTTTCAGAATGTTCAGTGGAAATGAACACTGATTCCAGTTTCTAATCATCAGCTGTGCTGGCTTCTCGCTAGAGGCTTGGATTGTCCTTTGAGGGTCTAAAGTCAGGCATTGGTGTCTCTCTAGCTGTGGAAGTCCTAGGTGGTAGGTGACTGCTTTGCTCAACCTGAAAATTTGTTGTTCAGTGTGGCCACTGTCGCCAGTCACCTCACTGTCTCCGCACCTGGATATTCTGAATCACTGGCTGCAGTTTCACCATCAGCCCTTGCTGTTTCACTTTATACTGTGCTCTGAAGAAGATGACGTTTCTCTGTAAATCTCCTGAACCAACCTCTGCTGTGTTGACAGAGGGGTGTCGTTCTAACTGGAGGGACCCAATGGCCAGAGTCCTGCCTTCGGCAATGCACCAGCACTTTGTAGGGAGACCCAGCAGCTTCCCAGATGGGAAGTGACTGTTACAGATGATGCTGGTGGGAGAAGAGCAATCGAGAAGCATCCCGTGCAGGTGGATGACAATGTCTCCAAATGTCAAGAAGCCCAATGCACTGAGGCTCAGACAGCCCTTTCCCCATACAGCATCTCTGCAATCACAAGTGATGGTGACTCAGACCCTGGGCCCGAGTGGTGACAGCAGCAATGGGCTGCATTTCTTGCTCACAGACTTGGTCATGGCTGGAGTCGCTGTCATTGGCCTATCCTAATTATTAGCAGGACCAATTTTATTTTCAGATGTGCTAAAATAGGGTGATAAATTACATCGTCTTCTCATGCATAGCTAGTGTCACTTTAGCTGTATTACACACATTGTGCATATTGTATCTTTTGAATTTAATTACCATTAAGAATATCTCCCCAAAAGAATATTAATAAAACAAAACTTAACTGTGAATACAGAAAGAAATGAGAACAGCAAAGGAGCATAACTCTAATATTCATAACGCAGAGGTTTGCTGTTGGAAGAATGAGCATTCAGGGATTTTCTTCCAAAGCAATGACCAAGTAGCTGATGAGTCCGACACAGGCAAATCTCGCAGGAGAGGTACACTGGGTTGTCTTCACTGAGCTGGAAAGGCTGCAGCAAGGAAGTGTGACTGTGAGCAGGAGAAACCATCTGGAGATGTTTTCTGCAAATGAGGTTGATATGGATGCACTGAAGTACACTGAGAAATAGCCCTGCTGGTGGGGGACAAGTCTGTATCGCGGCAGAGCAATGGGAATAGCAACAGTGACAACAGTGGGCAGTACCACTCCTTCGTCACTCAGTGCTACAGCTCAGTGCTATGTGACTTAATTGGTTGTACAATCATTGTGATGAAGCATGGCAGGGGGCAAGAGGTTCCGCAGGCTTTGGAGCTGAGGTCTGGGTACGGTCTTGTTTCCCTGTGGGAACTATACAGGCTTTGGCAATTGCTGGACAGCCGAGCAATTGCTAGAGACCATTTATTTGCACTTGTATCTGGTTGGGGACAAGCTCTCTACCCTGGCTCTGTGTGATCATTGGCTCTAAGAAATGAGGGTAAGAATGCAGCGGCTTGGTAGAGTTTTATGAGAAATAAATAGCTAGGTACTATAAGGTGCTCTCCATAGATTGTAGCACATGGAAGATGACCACAAATGCTAGTAAGCTGTTGTTATTAAACTCTTTCAGCTCCTGGCCCCATGATGTAACTAACAACAGTGCCTCAAGGCAGCTGCTGTGGTGAGAAATAGGGAGCTGGGCTGTCTGTGAGTTCCCTGAGGGCACCTATATTCATCAGGGTCACTTCTTTGTAGGAACACCCACAGAGAGAGAGAGAGAGAGAGAGAGAGAGAGAGAGAGAGAACCAGGAACTTAACCTGTCATGTCCATCTCGTCATCTCCTGCCGTGGCATCCTGTCCACTCAGCCACCTTCTGTCTCCTAAGCCTCCTCTGGAGGCCACTTCATAAGATTTGCACAGCGCACCCGGGTTTCTATTCCCGGTGCCTGGAGACTCTCGAGTGGGTGGCTGTTGCTTGGGTGGGTGTGAGTGCTGTCCGCCCTAAGGGTGAGTAGTAACGGACCGGGAGGGCTTGTGGCTACTTACTTGTTGCTTGCTCGAATGCTTCTGCCCAGTTAGACTGTTTCTCTTCTGTGATGCTCTCTTGGAGCCAGCCAATTATGGACTGAAATCTCTGCAGACAGTGAGTTAAATAAACCTTTCCTCCTTTAACACTGGGGGTCTGGTAGTTTGTTCCGGCAACTAGAAAAAGTAACGAAGACAGTGCCCAAGAGTTCTGGTGCACTGGAGGTTCTGCAAGACCACGGGGATGGGAGATTAGAGGAGGTCACCTCAGTGCCCTTGAAGAGTATGGTTTATTTCTTAAAATGTTTAATTGGACTCCCATTAGACTGGGGTTGCTCTGGCACTTCAAATGCCTATGAAAGTAAACCAAAATGCCAACGTAAAGAGATCAAAACTAGAGACTTTATTAATCAAAACTTCCAGTTACCCTCTAATTAGGGACTTACCAATCTAACCAAGCAGATGCAATTTCTTTTTTTTCTTTCCTCAGAATTCAAATGCCGTGTACTTTTTATCGGAGATTTCAGAATCTATTTCTCCAAACCCTTTTTCTTTATCTTGCTTCCATGAGCACTTCAAAGTCTTTCTTCTCTCACCCTACGTAGCGAGTGCTAAACTGCTTATAACCTGCAGCTACCTGATTCATGAATTGCTGACTGTTCAGATAAGTCAATTTTAAAGGTTTGGCATAAGTAAGTCTATTATCTGACAGTTATGGTGTCTGGCGTGAAGACTGGATGAGATCCTCTGCTGCGGCCCTGGGAGCAGACATCGGCCCCCCGGCCCCAGCTCGCAGCTCCTGGCCTAGAGCTTGTTGCCATCAGTCCCTGCTGAGATGAGGCCCCTGCATGCGCCTGTCCTCAGCTGTGTCAGCACCTTCAGCCCAGATGAGTCCAGAAGTTAGACTGGGTCAGAGGTCAGAAGCCAGACAGGAGCTGGAGCGGGTACGGGGGGTGCACGAAGGGTAAGGTGAGCTCGCCTGGCCCTCTTCCTAACGCCTGGCAGCTCCCTCCTTACTAGGCATCTCTCAGGGTGCTGCAAGCTTCTGATTACACCCTACAATTTCAACACTGTCCGTTCTGACTGTTTTTGCCAACTTACTCGTTGCTCTACTGGAGGGGGAGGAATGTTGAGTTTTTCACACCACAGTGTTTGGTGCTGTGCCGTGACTGATTCTCAGCACAGGTGAGTGTAGGCATTAAGGGAAGGTTTGGAGCAGTTGGGCATTCACTGACAAATCCATAACCCATCTAAACGTCACACCCTATGCAAAGGCAACTTAAAATGAATGATATACTTACATGTAAAACCCTAGAACTTTTAGAAAAAATTAGAAGCAAATCTAACTGGGATCCAAGGATAGACTTGACACCAAAAGTATGATCCATAACGGAGAAATTTATAAACTAGGTCTCATTAAAATGAAAAATTTTGTTCTATGAAAGGACCTATTAAGAGAATAAAAAGACAAATCACTGAGTGGGAGAAAATACCTGCAAATGACATGTTCAACAAAGGACTATTAGCTAAGACACATAAAGAACTTTTAAAAGTTCATCAGCTAAAAAACAAATAATATGATTCGAAAAGGGCCAAAAGACACAAATAGACATTTTGCCCAAAAGGACATACAGGTGGGAAATAAGCACAGGAAAACACGTTCACATCACCAGTCACTGGAGAAATGCAAACTAAAAGTGACAGTCCGATATTCCTGCACAGTAATCTGAATGGCTAAAATGAAAATAGAAATGACGTTGAATGCTGGTGTGAACATGGAGAAATTAGATAACCTATATGTTGCTGATGGAATTTAAATGGTAAAACTCTTGAGAAAATAGTCCAGCATTTTTTTTATAATGCTTAACATGCAGCTACTATATCATCCAGTGAGTGAGCTCCTATGTATCCATCCCAAAGAAATGAAAACTTACATTTATGCAAAATCTTGCTCACTAGCATTCAGAGCTGCTGTGTTCGTAGTTAACCAAGTTGTAAACTCTCATCTCCTTAAACAGTTGAACTGTAAACACAGTGACAATTATGAACCATAGAAAATTGCTATGGAAAACATGGGAGAGGTTACAACAACCGGGTGAATCTCAGAGAAATTATGAGGAGAAAAATGCCAATTTCAAAGTGTAAATGTTGCATGACTATTTTGAAATTGTTGTATTGCACTAATGGAGGAGAGTTTAGGGGTTGCCAAGGACTCGGGGGGTGTCCTGGGTAAGTGGGCAGGAGGCAGGTGTGGGTGAATGACAGTGGTACCCTTGTGTGTCTCAGTGCTGGTCATGGGCACACAGAAGCTCACAGGTGACAAAGCTGCACAGAAGTGACATGCAGGACACACCCATAAGAACAACTAGGTTAACCAGAGTGAGACTGTTACCTCAGCATGGATATCAGTATTCCGGTTGGGATTTGTGATGCGGTTTTATGAGATGCCACTCTCAAGGGAGACTGAGGAAAGGCAGGCCACAGGGAACTCTTCCTCTTATTTTCTACAGCTGTTAGAACCCACAATATCTCAGAATATATTCTTAACACACCAATGAGAAATTAACATGTTAGCCTTCTGCTATTGTAACAATATTCCTGAGGCAATCAATTTAAATAGAAGAAAGGTTTATTTCTAATTCTGAAAGTTTCATTTGATTTGTCTGCCTCTGGACAGGCATTCGCTTACCTCGTGGCCGAGAGTGGAAGAGAGGAGGAGAACAGGAGTGGGGTCTCCCTCACCCCGTGGAGGGAACTCGCTCAGTGAGTGGAGGTCCTTCCCCACCTCCCAGTCAACCATGTTAAGACTAAGCCTTTAACACACATGCCTTGGGGGCCTCTGATATCCAAACTGGAGGGAGCCCTCCCACAGTGCTAAGGTGTGGGTGTGTTGGAGGCTTGGTCCTCGAGTGGTGGAGTGTCCTGGTAGGAGTTAGGCCCTGGGTTATGTGCGCACAGCAGGGGTGAAGGTATTTCTTGTGGGACTTCAGTTAGTGCTCGAGAGAATATTGCTGTGAAACGTGAATGTGGCCTCACCTGGCCTATCAGCTTCCTCTGGCCCTGTGACCTCCTCCTGTCACACACATTCCCATTGCTGACATTTGCCAAGTGGGGGCAGCCAGAGGGCGCCTGGTCACGTTTCCTGACTTTCACCTCCGAGACTGTGAGAGGCCCACATCGCTTTTCTTTCCACAGACAGCCTGCCTCGGGGGTTTTGTATAGTGATGAAAAGCACACGAACACACGGAAGTATGGGGCTCTGATGCTCAGGTCTACCTTCGCGCGTGCTTGCCGCAAGAAGTGCAGTTGCCTGACAGCCTGTGCTTGGTGCCTCCGTGGACCAACCTTGAGCAGAGGCCGCAGGCTCCTCAGGGATGCTGGCAGTCATCCAGCACTGGGGTGCCAGGCAGCACTCACCCTTACGGCCAGGCGGAGCGGCGCTCCTCTGTGGGCCGCTGGACCAGGTTTCCTCAGAGCTGCATTTCAGTTTGAGGGCTTCCTACTTCCCTCTCCCTGGTGCATCCTGATGATTCTACCCCCTGTCCCTTTATCACCAGTTTGAATATGGATTGTCCCCACCAATGCTCATGGGCAGGCTTGGTCCTCAGCGTGGCAGTGCTAAGAGGTGACAGAACCTTTAAAAAGTACTTGGGTCACGAGGGTGGATCCCTCGTGACCCAAGGAATTGGAGGAATTGATGTGGCCAGCGGTGAGCTGTGGTCCTTGTTCCTGTGGTAAAGCGGGCCCACCCGTCCCGCCCGGCCTCTGGGCGAGCACGCACTCGCCCTTCTGAGCTCCACCGGCTGTGGAGCCATACGAGACCTCACTCCAAGCTAAGCAGATGCCAGCGCCGTGCCCTACTCTCGGACTTCTCAGACTCCAGAACTGTGCCAAAATAAACTTCTCCTTTATAAACTGCACAGTCTAGGGCATTTCCATTATAGCAACAGAAAAGAGATTAAGATAATAATAAATCATTCACTTCTGTCCGATGCCTACTTCCTGTGCAATCCCAGTTGTCACAAATTCCATTCATTTTTCTTAGGCTGTGCTCATAGACCAACCACAGTACCTAGAAGAATGTTCCTGTCCTCTCGCTGCTCCAGCTTCTGAGTTTGCTCTCTCCCATGGGAGCGGTCCAGGCCCTGTGAATGTCATCTCTGTCCCCCATGGCTTTCTTCCTTGCCACTCCCTTCTCCTGGGCAGCTGTCTTTGCTCTAAGTGTCCCTGTGCTTTGCAATCCTAGCTCTCAGACCCTCCTCTGAGGTCTCTTTCCTGATCCTAAGCGGAGATCGGTCTGTTTCTTTCCTACACTGGCCACGACTTGGTTTTGTGATTACTTGATTCCTGTTGGAGTCACCAAGTGTACTGAAAACCATGGCACTGTCTGTCTGGTTGATTGTGGAATGCTGGGGACAGGTGAGGATCTGGTGACAGTTGTCAAGTGGATGGACAAGTTGAGCTAACTGTTCTTAGCCTCACCTATGTTTTCTTAATTTCACAAACAATTTTGTTCAAACCTTTTTATTAGGGAATTTGTGAGACTATATGAGGCACTGAGACTTTCCGTTTCATGGGCTTACATCTTTATGAGCCTTTTCTGGGCTGGCATAGGCAGCCCACTCCCAGCAATGTCAGGATAGTTTTTCTGGGAGGCCACTTGCTGCCCTATCTTAAGTCTGATTTTGATTTGTTAATCAAAGACTTCACTTCTCCAACCTCTTTAAGAAATCAAAAAGTGCAAGAAGGTCATTGTGGCAAGCTGGTTCCTCATCCTTAACAAACAATCCGCATAAAATGCTAATTAAGTGATAAATCCAACCAACAGTCTACAACGTATGGCTGACTTGCATTCTTTAAGTAAATGAATATTTGCAGTTGTCCCTGCTATGGAGGTCATTATGGATTTCTGCGTGCCAGTGCCAGTGTGACTGCCAAGCCCTTCAGCCTCTCTGCTCCAGGAGGGTCACAGAAATAAACCTAGGGCCCGAGTCTAAGTGAAATGCTTTGTTCTTCAGGGCTCCCAGGAACTGAAGTGTTTGGAAGCTAATTAAAAACCAACAAATGCCACACACATAAACACTCAGGCAAATAATACCTTGAACATCTATGCAAAACAGACTCCTAATACATCCAATCAAACTCTGATCAACAACTGGTGAATGCTAATTAAAGACTTAGACTGGTGCTGTCATGCCCGGGCAGTGGGTCCATAACCCCAGGACCTCCCAGGAGCCTCCCTGGACCTGGCACTGTGCTTCTGTTTCATTAGTCCCTCCTCAGATGTCCCACTCACTGGGAGTGTCATCTGGTGGAAGGTATGCAGAGGACCCCACAGGCTCCCTAACCCACTCATCATCTCAGCACTGTTAGGCAGCAGGGGACAGAAATTACCTTCTACTGTCTTTCACCTCCGAGTCCTACTCCACCTTCCTTTCCAGATCCTGCCCTCCTGCTGTTTTGGCTCCACTGACCTCTGCCAGGCGCTCTGTCAAAGGCTGTCTCCGCCCCACAGCGGGGCCATTGCCTGTCTCCTTGGCTGTGTCCGTGCTTCTCATAACAGGGCCACCTCGCCCCTCCAGGAGCTGTGAGCCCTCATGAGTGACTTAGATTTGGTTTGTGACCCTCGGGATGTCTGCCGTGTGATCTGTCTTTCCTCTCCAGCAACCTAGCTGCTCAGCACCCAGCCTGGCCCCATAGAGAGCCTGGCCCAGCCCGGCCGGCTACTGGAATCTCAGAAACATTTCTTCTCTCTGCCCTAGTTTCTACAAAGGGAAACAGAAGACATTTATTTTGTTATTTTTTTTTAAAGGAAGATGGATAACTTTCAGAAAGTAAGCTGAGAGGTGTCTGTAGGGTGTAGAAGTGGTAGGTGGCCTGCAGCCTGCATCTGACCCCCCCCACCTCCCCAGGCCATGCAGACGCAGCAAGCTGTGGCTGCCGGCTATTGGTGGGGGATTGAAAACAGCTGCAGACTCCTCCCACTGGGCACTGTGTCCTCTCCTAGATCCACCGATCTGAGATAACTCACCTGACACACAGAGGGTGTAGAAGTGAGGTTGGGTGTCTGCCAAATGTGCACTATATTTGAAGGCTGTTTGCTTCTGCATAGGCTTCTTGGGGCAGTCTCCGGAACCCTAAGTCATCTGTAAAAGGGCTGCCATCTGTGAAGGCCACCTACAGACACTTTGGCCTTTTATAGCCCCGGTCTGTCCCCAGGAAGGTCCCAGACATGGATGTGAAGCCAACTCTGATCTTCCAGAACAGGCCATCTGCCAGCTGATGCCACCTGGTAACTCTGAGGATGACTCCTGTCAAGGAGCAGGCAATCGCCCAGCCAGGCCCCACCTCCTGCATCCTGACTCCCAAATCATGAGCTATATACAAAGGGTTGCTTTCAGCTGCTAAGTTTTAGGATCTTTTGTTGCACAGCCGGTCAACCAGCTCCCTCACCTGAACAAGAAAGTTAGCTTCTTTGCAGCGTTGTTTGGAGGATTAACAAGAATGAAAATAAGTGTTACATGGTAAACAATGAGTAAAGAGAACTATTATTTCCATTATCTAAACAGTCATGGTACTTACACCTTCCAGGACTGAGAGAACTGCATCAGACAAGAGAAGCATTCCCAAAGTGATGCAAATGGGATGGCATCACGGTGGCAGGAGGGAGTATGGGATGGCTCTGTTCCTGTCCATTCCCTTTCTAGGTCCCGCCCTTTGGAGCTAAATTGGCATTATTGTGGGCCATTGCCATGTCTGGTCACCCCTTCAAATCTGTGCCTGTCTGCTGAATGCCAGATGCTGCCTAAACCCCAGAATGTGGCAGAATAAGGCGACCTCCTCACTGCCTGGCTGCTAGGTTCAAGGTATTGGGAGCAGATGTTAAAAGAAAAGTTCCACAGGATGATCACACCTTAAGAAAGGGCTATGAACAAAGATCCCAGGTGATAAGGCTGTGTGATGTGATCTGATTTCGTGAACTCAACTGAGGCATATTCTCTAAGAAAGCAGGGGCAGAGGTCAGAGACTTGTCTCAAAGACACGGAACCCAAGGATGGTGTTGGTCTCATCTAGAGCAGTAGGAAACTACAGCTGGGGCTGAAGGATGGGGACAGCATGTGAGGTAGGAGATGCACTACGGGATCCAGAGAAGTGCAAGGAGGTCAGGACGACTGCATAGGCCCTTGCCAGGACCTGGCTGCTGGGAAGCAAGTCTCATGCTGCATAGCAGCAAACTTTCTACTGCTTCTGCCAGAGTCTCTTTCAGGCCACTGCTGGGAATGCCCTTTCTTGGTCTCATTAGGCACCTTACTTGATAGAGTGCAGAAAATGCCCCACAGTGTGTAGGCACAAAGTCAGTCTTATAGAAGGATTATTGAATGCAGTTCACTCACTAAGGGGTGGCTGGTTTATGGTGCTAGAAGGAAGCCTAATGACAGTGTGAGCACCACTCATACCCCGCGTTCAGATTTGTCCCACATTCTGGGGGTGCGGCCTTCCTGCGATAGTGCTATTTTGTCATTCAAGCACAAGTCTGAAGAACCCGCTTGGTTGGGATCTGATATGTATTGGGCCCATCTGACTCCACTTTCCAATGGACATACACTCCCCAGATAGGTATGTTTTACTGGAATGTAGAGCTGTAAGCTGAAGTTTACACTTCATGTGTAACAGATCAGAAATTCTGGATCATTTTCCCAGAACACAGCAATGGAGAGACAGAGCATGCATAATATGAACAATGTGTGAGGTAGCAGGGAAGATACAATGGGGATGAAAACTCCAGGGAGCTCCAGGGAAAAAGAGAAAAGATGGAGCTGCGGGTGTAGCATGTAGAGCAGCAGGCACCTGGCCCTGGGCCCACTCCCAAGCTCCCCCAAAAAACAAAAGAGAGGAGGAAAAAAAATAGATAATGGCCGAAAATGTTCCAGATGTGAAGAAATAAATCCACAGATAAACTCAACATAATCCAAAAAAGAAATCACAATTAAACACATTCTAGTGAATAGAAAGTCTTTACAGCAGTTGGAGCAAACACGTTCAGCTTTATAAAGGAACAGCTAGGTTCGGAGCAGATTTCTCCAGACGGGGAGACGTCAAATACGGAGAAAAAGTGACAGTGTAACATTTTGTCATCATCAAAATGATTTTTATTGTATTGTTTCTCTTACATTTGAAACTTAAAATAGAAATAAAGAGCAAAATAAAAGATAATACACAACCAGGAGGTAGATCTTTTGCAAAAGTAAAGGAGACTGCTACATTTAGGTAACCAAAGGGAAAGAAATAAAAACATTTTCAAGGAAAGAACATGGAGGATAAACACCAACACATGCTCACTGCTGGATTTCTGAGGAATACAAAATGAGGAGGAAAAGTAATGAAACGAGAGCCTGAAATGCTCTAAGGAAATTGAGACAGGACATTATGGATAAAATATGGATAAATCTAAATAAGCACCATATGAAATAATAAACACCACGAACAGTGGCATTTGATGAGGTTGGGGAGGTTGTGACAAATGGGCTAGAGCTAAATTATAAGCCCAGATTGCATGAAGATAGCCAAGGGTTGACCAGTTGCCAGAAGTTTTATGACTTTTTATGGCTCAAGAAGAAGATTAAGAGGCTAATTTTTTTAAAAAAATTGTGATAAAATACATAACATAATATTGTGTTTAATATTGTATGTAAAAAACTATGTAGTGTGGAGCAAGGTGAGGTACGTTTACAGGCTTAAACAACCAATCTCCAGAGCTTCTCATCTGGTTCGCTGGAAACTGTTTTAATAAATACCTCCCCACGCCTGCTCACTGAGCCTCTGGAAACTACCATTCTACTTCCTGTCTTTGCTTAGGAAGTGTATGTAACTCACAAATACACATTCAGTTATAGGTTGTATTTGCCTTCCTCCTCTCCTCCCGTGTAATATGGATGCGACTGAATCTAGCGTTTGTGATTGGTTTGTTGTCCAGCACTGGGATTGGCGATGTGAGTGTTCCACCCGCCTAGGGGTGGAGCCACTGACAAAACGGCGGGAAGAAGGTGTGTCTGTGTCGTGCTCTTTTGCTTTTGCTTGTGCTGTTTGCAGCTAGCTGTGAATGGCGGCCCGCCATGACACCCTGCCGCTTGGAGCCCACTGACTGTGAACTAAAGCCTCCAAGAACTGTAAGAAATAAACCTTTCCTTCCCTATCTTTGGGCATCAAGTATTTTGTCTCAATGATGAGTAAAAAGTGACTAAGACAGAAATATATTACATTAGTTATTTTTTGTATGTTGAACCATCTTTGCATTCCAGAAATAATTCCAACCTGGTTGTGGTGTATGATTCCTTTTTGTATATCGATATATATTTTGTTCAGGTTTTTTTGCCTTACTATTCATAGATTTTATTGATCTGCAATTTGCTGACAAGGTCTTTGTCTGGATAAGTTATGAGGTTGTGACTGTTCTTGTGTGAGAATTTATTAATAATGTTTATTCCTCTTTAATTTTTTGAAAAATTTGAGGCATGTTGTTATTATTTATTTTTTTAAAAAGTAAAACAGTGGAATTTACCTGTCAGCTTTTTCTTGTTTAGTTTGTTTGCAGCATTGGAGTGCGAACCCAGGTAACTCAACCCTGGTCCTTTTTATTTTTAATGTGAGACAAGGTTTTTCTAAGTAGCCTGGGAATATTGAAACTTGTGATTCTCCTGAATCAGGCTCCTAGAATCCTAGGATTAGAAGCCTAAAATGTAACACCCAGCTTGCTTATAGATTTCGATTACTAATTTGATTTCCTTACTAGTGACAGTTTTTTCAAAATTTCTAGTTTAGGCTTTAGTCTTGTTATACTGCATGTTTCTAGGAGTTTAAAATGTAATCTAGATTGATCAATTTGTCGTCATATAATTGCTCAAAACATTTTTATAATCTTTTAGTCCTATAAAGTTAATTGTAATATTTTCTCTTTCATTTCTGACATTATTTGACTTTTCTTTATTTTTAGTCAATATAGCTAATGTTTTGTCAATTGTATTGATGTTTTCAAATAACTAATTGGATTTATTGATTTTTCTCTTGATCTTGACTTATCTCTGACTTAACTTTGCTCTAGTCTTGATGATTTTCTCTGATAATTTTTATTTAATTTGTTATTTTTTTAGTCTCAAAATAAATTGTTGACTAATGATCTTCCTTTTTAATGAAAGTGTTTCTTGCTATAAATTTCTTCTTAGTACTTCAAACATCTTTATGTTTTGATAGGTTGTATTTTTATTTTCATTTTTTATCTCAGAGTATTTGCTAATTTTCACTGATGTTTTTTGATCTGTTGGTTAACTAAGGATGTTCTTTAATTTCTACATATTTGTGGATTTTTATCAATTCTAATTCCTTTCATTTGTTATCAGAACAGAAGCTATGTATGGTTAATCCTTTGTGGTGTATTAAGACTTGTTTTAGGCTTCAGTGTGCAGTCCATGTTCCCATGGAGTTGAGAGGAACTAACATTCTGCTGCTATTGGGTGGGGTGTAGGGCACATTCTGTTGGGCACAGCTGGTCTGTCATCCATATTTTTTCCTTGTGGATACTCTATGATTCTGTCCTTCATTAAAAGCAGAGTACTGACATTTTCTGCTGTTGTGGAGTCATCCATTTAGGATCTCTGGTGTTTGCTGCATGTATTAATGAATGTTTATAGACTTACTGAACTGACCTTTTTGTCATTGTATAATGACTCTTTTTGAGTCTTATAAAGGTTTTTTTATGCCTATTTTGTTTGATCTTAATATAGCTACCTGGGCTCTTTCTATAGACTACTATTTAAAAGAAAATAATTTTTAAATCATTTTTTCCTTTTCAATCTATTAGATCTAAAGTGCATATTCATTGGATTCCTGTCTTTTTAAAATCCATTCTGCAATCCATCCTTTCACTTGGGACTTTAATCTATTTACATTTAAAGCAGTTATAAATAAGGAAGCTCATATTATTGCCATTTTGTTGTTTTTTATATCTTAAATCTTTTCACATTTTATTTTATTAGTATGTTTGTGGTACATGAAGTTTACATTCATCTTAGGTAGTAGGTGAATGTATATAACACACTTGGATTCTTTTTAATCCCCTTCCTATCTCCCTCTAAATCCCCTTTCCTCATTTGCATTGCTATTGTTATTATGATGATGTTTAGTTCATGTTTGAGATGTGCAATGTTACATTCATTATGGGCATTTGGTCCACGTAAGTGACACATCTCAAATCTTTTTACTTCCCCTTTCCTTGCCTCCCTTCTCCTTGCCTTTGGTCTCCTGGATCCCTTCCCATTTGCAGGAGATCTACCCCCTTGTCTCCTACTATCCATACTTTTTGTATTCTTTTCCCTACTCAAATGAGAGATACTATACAGTACTTAGGCTATGTCTGATTATTTCACTCAATATATTTTCCAGGTACATATTTTCTCTTACAAAAGCCTCACATTTGTTCCTCTTTATGACTGAGTAATATTTCATTATGTACAGATACCACATTTGTTAATCCATTCATCTACTGATACTTAAAAGAGTTAGCTATTACAAATTGTGCTGTTATAAACATTGGTATGCATGTATTGATGTAATATGATGGCCCTAGCTCTTTTGGGAAGATACTTAAAAGGGGAATAGCTGGGTCAAACAAAATTTCTAATCTTAGTTCTTTGAGAAATCTTCATACTGACTTCCATAATGGTTGTACTCGTTTGCATTTCTACCAACAATGTAGGAGAGATTCTTTTTCACCACAGCCACACCAGCATTTGTTATTCTTCAATTGCTTGATGATTGTAACTCTTTGTGGTATAATGTAGAAATGGTAGCCTTTCTCACAGATAGAGTTGGGAAATCTGGATATGCACATTCAGAAGAATTAGGTTGAGTCCTTACAGTACATTTTCTACAAAAATCAATGCAGGGGGCTGGGGATTTAGCTCAGTGGCATAAGTGCCTGCCTTCCTGGCAAGCGTGAGGTTGTGAGTTTGATCCCTGGTACAAAAAACAAAACACATCAAAACAAACACCCCCAAAACAAGCAAACAAGAATCAATGCAAAGTGGATCAAATAGGACTCATAAGAGCTAACACTGTTACAACTTAGCAGAAAGTATTGGGAGAAAACTTTATAATATTGCTTGTTTGAAACTGCTATTCCTTTATTGCATTTTTAGCTCCAGAATTTGTATTATATTTTTAAAATAGTTTTAGTTTTTGTTGATTTTCTGATTTTCTTCATATATTATTTTTGATTTTTATATTACCTATTTTCTCTTTTAACTGAGAATATTTAAAATAGTTGTTTAAAAATTTTTGGAAAGTAGTCAGAATCCTGATTTTTAGACTCATTTTCTGGAGGTTTTACTTTTCCTTTGAATGTGTCATGTTGTCCTGTTTATTTGTGTGTGTTGCATTCTTTCTTTGAAGATGAGACATTTGAAAACTCTGCCACATCTCTATTTCATAGACCAGATTTGCTCAAGGAAAATCTTCATTGAACAGTTTGCTCAAGGAAAATCTTCATTGAACAGTCCTGTGTGGAGCTCAGAGTCCTTTCAGACAGTCTCTGTAGCAAGCATTTCCCTGGATGTGTGTGCTTTTATCCATTTCTCCATATACATGACTAGCTTAAAATATCTTAATTTGCCTAAAAATCTCATCCCTGGCTTTCTCAGGCTGGGTGGCTCCTAGCATGCACGTTCCCAGGCTCTCGGACCGCACAGCCCTGAGGCGCTGTGGTACCCATCTCAGTGCGGTAGCCTCTGACATGGTGCACTGTCACGCTACCATCAGTGCTGAGGAATGTAAGAAAGCAACGACTCCTTGGGCAGCATCCAGACAAGCCAGAATACTGCGAGTAAGTTCCTTTTACCTTTCCATCCTGAGGGATGAATGACTATTAAGCCCCCTCCCAGCTCCACAACATAAACGAGGGGTGAGGGTGAGCACAATGCTAGGAAAGTTCCTACCAATTAGAACACAGCTTTTTCTCCTAGCTGTTCAAGCTACTTAACTAGTTTCTACAATTTTCCAATTATTTGGTCTGTATTTTGTGGTTACTTTGTTGTTTCTGTAGGGAAAATGAGGATGTGAGGCTTCCTCACCTGTCGCTTTGCTCATGTCACCTGATACTTTTTATTTTGCCCAGTGCATGTATTAGTTTTCTGTTGCTTTTGTAGTAAACTGCCACGAATGTCACAGCAAGAAGACACAATGGCTCTTCCTGGACAAAGCTCAGAGTTGGGAGAGCTTTTCCTTTCTGGTTACTCAGACAGAATCTAGTTCCTTGAGCCTTCTAGTTTCAAGAGATTCCACCCATTCCTGGCTCATGGCGACATTACTCTACTGTCAAACCAATAATGTGTATCTCTCTGACCACTTTTCTCTAGTCACATCTTCCTCTGGCCTTAGCCTCAAGAGGCTCTTTCACTGAGGAATAAGTGTGGGGCCCACCTGAGTAGTTCAGGATAATCTTCTTATTTCTTTGACTTTACCCATAATCAGATCTGCGACTCTCTTCTATCTGATCAGGTAGTGTATTGTATGTATAGGTTTCAAAATTTGGATGTGAACATATTTTTGGGGGATGAGGGTAGGCATTATTTTGCGAACTATAATCTGTATGTTAAAAGTTTTTGAATAGTGCTACAAATTTGCAATAGTCAACCCAGTATAAAAAGCAAAGAAAGGTTCCACCTTCCAAAGCATAGACTACCTAAAAGTGCAATAGCAACTAACTTAACTTTCTTTACGTTAACTTTCCTTTACACACCTTTAGTAAGTTGCATGATTGCTGGATTCTATGAAATCAATGTATTAAACAGATGCTTGAACTCACATTTATTGCAATACTATTCATAATAACCAAGATATGGTATCAACTGAAGTGTCCACCGTAGATAATGGAGAAAGAACATGTGGCATGTGTATGTGTGGGTACCACCCACCTTAAAAAAAGGAACGTGTTGTCATTTGAACGACATGAACTATGGGCATTACGAATGGGCATTATCGTAAGTGAAATAACTCAGACACAGAATGACAAATACTACATACTCTAATAGGTAGTATATAAAAATACATGAAAAAATTAAAATCAAAGTGAAAGAGAAAAATGATAAAGATAGAAGCAAACATTTCTTAAATAGAAATGATACAATAGAATCAATTATGTTTTAAGAGTTGTGCCTTTTAAAAGATCAAACTGATTTTTCTTCTGACAGACTAATCAAGATAAAAAGAAGGCATTATTACAAATGGAATAGGAATGTTTTTGAAATGATAATACTGTGAACAGTTATGTCAGTAAATTTGAGAAACTTGACACATATTAAAAATATAATTTAGCAAGGCTCAAAAAGTACAACCATTAAGTAAACTGGGTAGTTATATGTCTTCTTACAAGAAAAAGATTAGGCTTTAATGGTGTTAGAAGCAAGTTTTATAAAACTTTTATAGAACAGATAATTCCAATTAAAAGCTCTTCTAAAGATTAAAGAAAAAAACATTTCCACTTCAATTTATAAGATTAAAATTCCTTGATCCTTAAAATAAAGACAGAATGAGACAAAAAATTGCAAGACACCATTACTCATGCTAGACAAAACACTGCCTAAATGAATCCAGAATTAATTTAAAAAGAATCTTTTGTGACTAAATTGACTTAACATTAGAAAAGATACTAATGAGGTTTGGGTGTAGCTCAGCTGTAGAGCACCTTCTTAGCATTTCAAGGCCCTAGGTTCAATCCCAAGCAACAAACAAGCCAATAAACAAACAGAAACAAACAAACAAACAAACAAACAAAAATCACATTAATGTAATTCATTCTGTTAGCAGTTTGATAGAGATAAGTGATCAAGTCAATAATTATAAAAGAAGCTTTAGTATCAACAAATCATTAATGGTCAACATCTGGCAAGTAAAGAAAATAAAGGCTTAGTCATAGGGTCACGTACTGAAATCTACTATAAATATATTTAATGGTGGAACAGTGGAAGTATTGACTTTAAAATAGTAAATATGACAAAAGTGATCACTGTCAGGATTTATATATACCATTTTGGTTTTCTAGGAAGTGCAATAAAAAAGAAAAAAGAAAAGATATGCAGGTAGGAAAAGAAGTAAGGTCGTCATTATTATGGGAATATGATAAGAATGACTGCATTGGAAAATGCAGACGATCTGTTTAAATATATTAGAATAAACAGTTTCCAGGATAACTGAACGTGCGGTTATTTTTACCCTTAAGGAGACTTAGGCTATCAGACAAGGTGGAGTAACAGGAATTGAATCCTGCTCCCAGAACGCTCCCAGAACGACCAGTCCAACAGACTGGATGAGGAAACAGCATCTGCGGACCCCGCTTACCCAGATGTGCAACACTGCCGAGAGAGTGATGCTGTGAAATTCCAGAGCGCCTTTCCAGGAGGGACTGCAGGGCCACGTGGACTGTCTCCAGAGTCCAGGCGATGGGTAAGAGTTCGAGTGCCACGTGAGGCAGGGGCCAAGGGTGGGCAGAGAGTCTTCAGCAGGAATCAGAGGCTGGCAACGCAGTCCACAGTGGGGAGAGGAAATGCGCCCCAGGCGGACAGCTGGCAGAAAGTAAGACTGGTATGTGACGCTAAATCACTAAATATGATCTTTAAAGATGCCAATAAAACATGAATGGGCTCAAAAAATACGCCTGATGGTGTCTACACTGCAGAAGAAATGATTCAGTGCTTCAAAGCGCTAAGGACTTCAACAGGTCACTCATGACTTCAGCAACTTCAGCAAACCAAATTACGTGAACCATAAAAAGTGTAATATATTATGACCAAACTTGTGTTTCTCAAGAATTACAAAGTTGATTTAACATTCAAAAGTCGATTAATGAAATTCTTCATACCAATGAAAAAGAAATACATGATGTTTTTGCAGGACTTAGCAAATATATTTGACAAAATCCAGCAAGCTTGCCTTATAAAGGAACTCAGTGCACAAACGGAGAGGCTCTGGCTGGATAAACGGTGGACGGAGAAACCTGTAGCTGACAGCATTCTTGATGGTGAATGAGGAGGAGGAAAGGCAGGAGTGCGTGCAGGTCAGGGCTCACCAGTCCTGCAGACTCCAGGCGGCACCACAGCAAGGCGAGGGGCAGAAAGAGCACCAGTTACAAAATAAGTCAACAAAAAAAGTAGGCAGTTATACTTTTCAGAAGGGATTTTGTATAAAATCTGCAGGAAGGTGTAAATGAACTTATAGAACTAATAAAAGAGTTTAGCAAGATTTCAAAATAAAATATACAAAATTAACTGTATATAATACACTGGCAGTAGATACTGAATGGAATTAAAAAACAGAGTCACTTAAGACAGCCACCTGGAGGTAAATTTGACAAAAATTATGAACAACCTATTGGGAAACCTAGAAACATTGCTGAAAGAAATCTTAAAAAACTATTAATGAAGCAAAGAGATACACTAACCTCCTGAGAAGTCTTTTGTTGAGACTTTAGCTCTCCTTATATGGTTTTTCATACTCAAGGGCAATCTCAATATTATCTCTGTGTGAGATGGTTACTTTGCTGGAGGGTTCCTAGGGGCAGAACCTAAGGTTTTCACATGCAAAATAAGTGCTCTGCCACTGAGACACACCCTTAGCCCTTTAAAATTTTTTTCTGTTGAGGCAGGGCTTCCCTAAATTGTCAGGTTGGCCTTGAATTGGCAGTCCTCTTGACTCAGCCCCTTGACTAGCCAGGATTACAGGCATGTGTCATCATGCCTGGCTGACTGTTTATTAAAAACGATCACTTGATTTTAATGTTTACTAGGAAATTCAATGGGCTTAGAATAGTAAAAACTCCAAATAAAATAGAAACTTAAATGAAAACCTAAACTACATATTTTTAGAAGAAATGATAGGGTAGAAAAGCCTTTTTGACTTTCTGTCAGGAGATAAAATAACATCAATGAAAGAAAATTGCATCAAACAAAAGAATTCTGCTCTTTGAAAGACATTGAATGTAATGTGAAGCTATAGACTGAGAAATAATATTTACAAAAATTATATCTGATAAGTAATTTATATTCATATTTATAAAGAACTTTCAATAGTCAACAACAAGAAAACAAACAGCCTGATTTTTAAAAAATCACCAAAGCCCTAGACGTTTTTCCAAATAAAATACACAAATAAACTCAGAAAACATCATTAACCAGGAGGTGCATTCAAAGTAACATGACAGTGAGATGTAATCTTACACATAAGCTTTGGAGTTTACTTGAAGGCTCACAGCTTCCGAGGGAAGTTCTGTCTGGTGAATGCCTATTAATTTTAGACTATTTCAGAGTTAAGGGATGGGAGTTACCCATTCTGCCAGATGTCAGTTCTGGGTAGCAGTCATACCTCTGTTCCCATAGCAGCTTACATAGCTCGCTGGAGCCAGAGTGTCCTTGAAATACTTGTGTGTAGATTGCTGATTGCTACTTCTGATTGCAGAGATGCAGACACACAGGTGTGACAGAAGACACTGTCACAACACCTATGGCTACAGTTGCAATCTCTTCTGAATAAAAACGCTTGAGAGGATTTAATATATCAAAACCCCTTTTCCATTGATGGTTGTCTTTTTCACCTTTGGAAGCCAGGTATTTAAAAGTTAGAATATTCAAAGGCAACCATATATACAGGAGATTTAGAAAGCCACTGAGCATTGGGGGTGAGGAGGGGAGGAGAGGGTCAGAATACACTTGAGAAGAACTTGCATTTACATCTTACACTGATTTTTGGGTCAAAGGTAACTGATAATAATGAACCAACAAACACACCTACCAGAAAGAGGAGGATTTGTTTCCTAAGCTACCATGTTATGCGATTCAAGTATTCAGATTTCAACAACAAAAAGCCCCGGCAAAATAAAGAAACAGGAAATCATGGCCTGTTTAAAGGAAAGAAAATGACTTAATAAATAAAAACATCCCTGAGGAAGACTAGATGGAAAACTTACTAGACAGAGACCTTAGATTATCAGAGATGTGAAAAAAACAAAACAAAATAAAACACCCACAAAAAACCATGGAGGCTGAGGACAAAGTCAAGAACATATTAAATAAACAAAGTGTACATATAAACATATAAAACCCACAAGCAGGAAACAAGGAAATTTTAAGGCTGAAAAGTACAATTGAATTGAAACATCCAGCAGAGGAAAGTAAAAGCAGATTTGAGTAGACAGAAGAAAGAACAGGACAGAAGCAAATATAGGCCAGTTGAAGTTGGCACACTTAGGCAACAGTAAAAGAGAACAGACAACGAAAAGAGAACAGACAACAAAAATGAACAGAGCCTGAGGAAACTTTGGAGCACCATGCAGTGGGCCAACCCGTGAACTGTGGAATCTCCACAGGGAAAAGGAGACAGGGAGACCATGTGAAGAAATAGTGGCTGAGAACATCTAAAATATGATTTTGAAATACTATGTGTACAAGTATCCAAGGAGTTTAGTTACCTCCAAGCAGGATAAGTGCTGCAAAATTCATTGCAGACATTGGAATGAAACTACCTAAAAGCAAAACCGAAAAAGAAAAAGGAGTCTTGCAAACAGCCAGCTA
Organism: Dolichotis patagonum; assembly: GCA_004027295.1. Taxonomy (NCBI): domain Eukaryota; kingdom Metazoa; phylum Chordata; class Mammalia; order Rodentia; family Caviidae; genus Dolichotis; species Dolichotis patagonum. The sequence continues at coordinate 84,604 of PVJX010001689.1, forward strand.
GAAGCAGATTTGTCACTGGGGGTCTGGGGCCAGAAAGATACATATTAAAATGTTGGAAGGAAAACGCTGCCAACCAAAATTCTGTATGTGGGAAACTTTTCTCCAACAATGAGGCCGAGAGTAAGACAACAGACAAACAGATAAACAAAAGCCTTTGGTACCCTAAGACATGCCCTACTGGAAATAGTGAGGAGTTCTGCAGGATTGAGGGAAAGATGCCAAGCAGTGCCTAGAAGCCACTTGGAGAAATAAAAACTACTGTAGAGGGAAACAGTTGGTACTTGTAAGCTACTGTAATTGTAACTTTAGTTTGTTATTCACTTTTTTGCATATAATGTAAGACACTACTGCATGAAAAAACAAATATTAATTTATATTTTTGAACACAATGCATTAAGATTTGATTTTGTAACATCAGTAATCAAACTGGGGTGGGGTCACAACTGTATAGGAGAAGAGCTTTTCTTTATAATGAAGTGGACCTGATATAAATTCACGTGTTATAGTATTAGGTGTTAAACGTAATCCCTAAGGTCAGCACAAAGCAAATAGCTACAGATTATGCAAAAAAGCAAGAAATTGGAAAAGAATTGAATGTATTACTATAAAAGTCATCTAAAAACAAAATAAGACTACAATGCAATAAATTAAGGGCAATATTCTACAAAGCATATAGAAGTCAGATAATCAAATGACAAATAAATCACTCCTTATCAGTAATGATATTACATTTAAATTGATTGAAATATTCAGTGAAAAAATCGATCGATAGAGAGTTTAAAAGATACATGATCCAACTACAATGTGGCTGTCTACAAGAGCTTCCCTATAATTCCAAAGACACAAATAGATTGAACATGAAAGAATGGAAAAAGATATTGCATGCAAATAATAACCATGCTATTTTAATCACAGTAGCTTTGAAATATAACTTGAAATCGAGATTGTGATGCCTCCTACTTTGCTCTTTCTGCCTAGGACTGCTTTTCTTTCTGGGTCTCTTCTAGTCTCATGTGAATTTTAGTATTTTTTTTCCCAGTTCTGTGAAATATGCTATTGGTATTTTCATTAGGATTGCATTAAATCTTGATATCAACTTTTGAAGAATAGCCATTTTGATGATATTGATTCTGCCTACGCAGGAGCAGGGGTTATCTTTCCATTTTTTGATGTCTTCTTTGATTTCCTTTTTCAAGAGTGTTGTAGTTTTCATTGCAGAGATCTTTCACTTCATTGGTTAGGTTAATGTTTAAGTATTGAAGTGTTTCTTGGTGATTTTTGAATGGTATTTTTATTTGAATTTCCTTTTTAGTGGGTTAAATATTCCTATTTAGTGGGTTAAGTAGAGGAATGCTATTGATTTTTGTGTGTTGATTTTGTATTCTGCTGCATTAATGAATTTGGCTATTATTTTTAAAAGTCTTTTGGTGGACTTTTTTGGGTCTTCTATGTAGAGGATCAGGTCACCTGCTAATAATGACCATACACTTAATATATATGTTCCTTTTATTCCTTTTTCTTGACTAGTTTGAATACTATGTTGAACAAGCATGGTAATAGTGGACAACTTTGCCTCGTTTCTGATTTTAGAAGGAAAGTTTTCAGGTTTTATCCATTAAATATGATTTTAGTAGGCTTGTCCTCAGTGGCTTTTATCAGATTGAGATAAAGTTCTTGTATACCTGTTTTCTTTAGTGTTTTTATCATGAGAGAATATTGGACTTTATCAAAGGCTTTCTCTGCATCTACTGAGATGATTGTGTGTTTGTGTCCTTGCTTCTGCTTATGTGATGAATTGCACTGGTGGATTCACATGTGTTGAACTATCCTTACATACCTGGGATGAAGCCTATTGTTTATGAACTTTTGGTCCTTTATATGATAATATTTGGAAACTTCAATATTTCACTGAAAGTAATGGACAGAAGAACCAGACAGAAAAAACTATAGATTAAAGACTTGAACAACATAATAATCGAGCTAACATACACATGCAGGACAGTCTACCCAGCCATAGAACACTCTCCTAGTGCGTGGGAGTTCTTCAGTGTAGACCATGTGTTGAGTTACAAATCAGTAAATGAATATGTAAAATGCGGTATGTGTCTACAATAAAGCATTATTCATGATAAAAAAGAAACAAAATTCTGATGTGTGCTATGACATGAAGCTTGACTTAATGCTAAGTGAAATAGACAGTCACAAGAAGATGGATATTGTGTGACTCCACTCATGAAGAACCTAAATAGTTGTATTACTAGAGACAGAACACAGAATGGAATTATGGATCATGGAGAGAGAGAATGGGAGCTGCTGGTTATGTCCTCAGAGTTTCAATGGGAAAGGAAAAGGTTCTGGAGATGGGTGGCTGTAGTGGGCACACGTCAGTGTGAATGCATTTAATCCCACTGACCTATATGCCTACATGGCAAATTTTATGTTGTGAATATTTTATCAGAGTAAAAAGTTGTGGAAAACAAAAAGACTGACATTACCAAAGATTCATAAGAATCAGAGAATCTAAACTTCATACACAATTCCTGAGAGTTTGGTAGTTTATTTAAAAGGTAAACATTTATCTACCACATTGTGCGGTTATTCTGTTTCTAGGCATTTTCTCAGGAACATTTATTGTATATGTTGACACTAAGACTTGCACAGAAATATCTGTCAATTTTTTTATTTGCAATAGCTTCAAATCAGAAAGTACCCAAATGTCTATCTGCAGATGAATGGATGAGCTGTGGTCTAGTCATGTGATGGAACACTATTCAGCAATAAAGATAACTTATTGATATATGCTACTGTAGTGAGTTTCAAAGTGTACAGTAAGTGAAAGAGACCTGCTACCAGTCTCCTAAAAAGTTCTCTGACAAACGTTCAGAATGTGTGATTCTGTTCCTCTGTGAAACCTAAAACGCATCGATAGTAACGGACAGAGGATCGGGGCGTTCCTGGAGCTGTATGGGCTGGGGAGCAGTAGGGAGTGTGAATTGCAAAGGAGCACATGGGACTGGCTGGGGTGATGACTGTGGTCATTGCATTAATTGTAGAGATGATTTCATGCTGTGTGATGTTTATGTATGTGTATATATATATTTCCAGACATGTAAAGTTGTATACTTTATATATGTGCAGTTATACATCAATAAAACAGATTTTAATTATATAACAAAATATCATTTTTCTTGGTTACTTTTTGTTGCTGGGACAAAAATATCCAACACCTATAGTTAAAGGAGGAAAATTTTATTCCAGCTCAGAGTTTGTAGAGGTTTCAGTCAATAGCTGGCTGGTTCCAAGGCTGTGCTGTGTGGAGAAGACAGGCAGTTCATGGTGTAGCAGGCAGAAGACAGCAAAGCAGCAAGCAGCAACAGCCAGCGGCCTTTCCCTTATATCTGAACCAGGCTACCAGTCTTTTGGAGGCTGTCTTAGTTACTTTTTATTTGTCGCTGAGACAAAAATACCTGATGCCCAAAGTTGGGAAAGGAAAGGTTTATTTCTTATAGTTTTTGGAGGTTTCAGTCCATACTCAGTTGGCTTCAAGACAGGGTGGCATGGCGGGGCCACAGTTCTTGGCGGCTGCAAACAGCAAGTGGAAACCGGCAAGAGAGAGACACACCTTCTTTCTGCCATTACATCACATCCTGGCTCCACCCCCTAGGAGGGTGTAGCACCAACACCATCAATCCAAGCACTAGACAATGAACCAGTCACAAATGTACAATGCAAATACATGAGGCCGGGGGCCACCGATATAAACCATGACAGATGCTGATTCCAATCAGTGGAGTAATTTAGTACAACACACCCTTAATCCCAGTATCGCATGCCCTAGATCAAGACAGCTCCAAAAAGCCTCTGCTGTGAGAGCATGGGGCACTGGGGGACATCCAGATACAAGCCATAACAGCATTACACATCTGTTAGAACAGTGAAATTTAAACAATTGTCCATACCCAGTTCTGGAGAGAATGTGATGAAACTGCAAGTTTTATACATACTGATCATGGGGATATTAAGCTATTATCAAGTGTCACTTTGGAGACCCCTTGAAATTTCATACACACTTAAGAAGGCTTCACTTTACTGTGTGATCCATTGACCACACTCCTAGGGATCTTCTTCAGAGAAATGTTTGTGTAGTGACTTCAAGGTGGCAGATGTTCATCATGGACAGTGTAAACCAAGTGTGCTGTATTCACGCCACAGAACAGAATTCAAGAGCACAGGGAATAATCTGAGACTACAGAAACGAGAAATGTGTGATATCATTAAAGAGAAAGCAAGGCAGTTCAGATATTAGAGGAACCCAGTGGAAATACGTGGACATAACAGGTTGTAAGTAGGCAGATTCAAGTGGCCACGTTCCCAAATTAAACCATGGGTTTACACTTGATTCAAAGGAGCAGTCCCCAGTGTCACTGCAAAACCACTCCCATCGCCACGGCCGTCTGGTCCTTCCTGAAGACCAGATAAGGGCACACTGCTGTGGAGATGTGATTATATTTTAACCATGTTAGAAAACATTGCTTTCTAGGATTAATGCTGTCACTTGTTTGGATCAGAAAATAAAGAACTGAAAATGGTGGAGGCCTGAGACAAAAGAGACTTTTTAATTCTCTGTACCTGTATGCACATAATTTGGGCCCTGCAGTGAAAAATGAACTCATGCTCTGTTTACTTGGTACTCAGTGACCTGATCTGATCTCCACATCATTGATAAGGCAGTAAGTTTTCCTGAGACCGTGGCTATTTAAAGACAGGGCCATGCATTGTGATATCATCCACTCCTCATTAATTAGTTTCCAAGAGAGCTGGAATATTTTCATTTGATGAGTGCTCCTGCTTAAATCTGGAGATGAATGAGTGGAGCCAGGTGATGCTGTTAACTTCTTCAGTTCTGGAGTATCTGCCTTTGGTTCGTACATGGTGCTGTCTAGGGTGAGGAGACACCGGTTAAATCCCTGTTATACATCAGTAGTTTGTAGGAGCTCTGAAATAAAGAGTACATATGCGGCCCCAGTGTATACAGAGCCCACACCTTGTTAAGCCCACTTGCAGCATGAGACCAGACTGTGACACTGGACCATCCAGCAAGAGTCACTGACATCCTTTGACACTTTTTGTTTTTGAGGGCAAAGAAGTCTGTTGCATCTTTATATATCCACCTCTTATCACAGGAACCTATCTTGAAGACATCACCTTTTGGTACTTCATAGTTAAACCACTGGATAGATGGCTGAACATGGCCACTGTGACCAGAGCACAACCTAGGACCATCATAGCACCGGTAGAGGGCTCAGAATCCCAGTGTGGACACGGGGGTGCTGCTGGGGAGCATGGAACCTTAGTACAGATAACGCGGTGCTGGCGGAGCACAGAGTCCGGTACAGGCCCTGTTATGGTTGACACATTGTGTCAATTTGAGAACTTTAGAAGTATAACTGAAAGACTCAGCAGGGAGTCAGGATCCTTACTTTGTAAATATTCTCATCGTGTGTAAGAGAAAGACACAGAGATTTTGTGAGTGCTACATAGGCCCTGGGAGGGGGTGGCCTGTGTGATGTATGAGAGAAGAAGAGGCTTGTTCCCTCCTTTCCTTCCTTAATTTTGGGTGTTGGGTATTTTGTTCCAGCAACAAGAGAAAGGTAACCAAGACAGACCTTATAGGACTGCGGGAAAGCAGAGAATATCACTAAAACGGTAAAATGATGTTGGAGGATGATTGAAATCACAGAACTCAGTGTAGATACCATTGGGTCGATGTGCATTGCAGAACCTCAGTGTGGAAGAGAAAGAAACTCTGATGTAGGTAGCTGCTGTGGCTTGTGTCTAGATGTTCCCCCAAAGCCTCATGTAGTCATAGGGCTTTTTTGGGGGTGGCTGAATTTTGAGTGTGTGATACTGGGATCGAGTCGAGGGTGTGTGATTAGTAAATCACTCCACTGATTGGTTTGGCACAGCCTTAATCTGGGTAGTGTGGATACCATAAAAGGGGCAGAAAGACACTGTGAAGGTCTCTTTTTGCTTTTGCTGTCTTCTGTCTGCTGTGAACCGTTCTTTGTGAAGCCACCTTGCCTTGGAGCCAGCCAATTATGGACTGAAATGGCTACAAACTGTGGGCTAAGTAAACATTGCCCTACTTAACTTTGGGCCCTGGGTATTTTGCCTCAGCAATGAGAAAAGTGACTGAGAGACGGTGCAGAACCCCAGGGAAGCAGGTGGGTGGGAGGAGGACGAAGCCATTCTGAGACCTGAGGGCACATACCTTCCGGTGTCGGCACAGTGCTTAGGGGAAATGCAGGTCCTTGTCAAACATAACAGGCATAAAGGAGGTTGTTGAGGCTCACGGACAACACAGGGTTTTTGGAGATCAGAGAACTGCAGTGCACTTGCCACAGACCCTGGTGTGGCTGCCACAGAGCTGATGAGAGCTGACGTTGACTCCAGAGCCCCACTGTGAGTATCACAGTGCTAATGCAGAGCACACAACGTCCTCCTGTGGACCCGGAGTGCTTGGAAGAGCACAACCCCAGTGGGGAAGCATAGATGGTCGAGAGACCACAGAAGCCTGTGTGGCCTAGGTGCAGTGGACAGCACTGAATGCCAGCGTGGCCCCCACGGGTGGATGGAGACCCTGGACCCCAAGGCGCTGAGGAAGAGCCTGCAGCCATGGAGTAGAAACCACAGACTGAAGCGGAGTCCAGACCCTCAGTGCGGTCAGTGTGGTCAGTGTGGACGTGGCAGGGAGAGGGAGGTCTGAGAGCTGGCATCGGTGCTCTCTGTTTTCCAGCCACGCCGCAAGTGTTCTCAGAGTTGCTGGTGGCTACACTAGCAAGGAGCGTGTTCAGATCACCCGTGGTATGGCACTGTGTGCTGTGTTCTATTTATTTGGTCTCTCAATTGAATGCTCTTGTATTCAAAGCACATCAGTGGGAAACCGGTAGCTTGTTGAGACTGACACAGTTCCTGAGTTCTCTCCGAAGCTTGCAGTGGAATTGCCACTTGAGCTAGATCCACGTGATGATGGAGCCTATAATTTTTCTATTAAATCCCACTGAACCATTTTAAAGGTGAGCAGTGTGCCTGTTAGACTCGGTCACCAGACAGCACATGAACGTTCCTGGCTTTAGACCCTCCTTTGTCAGCAAGACCAGTTGGCTTATTCTTTTTCCACTTCAAATCCGCTGGATAATGGCCTTAGCTTTCCACTCCATTTCACTCTAAATGTAAGTAATAGTAGATAAGGTTTACTGAGAGATAGTGGAAAAGAAAAAAAAAATGTGTTTTTCCCTGACATCAGCTCTGTACTAATAAATATTGTGAATTGGACTTTTCCCAGCCATGCTTTAGCATCACAGAAAGGCTGCTGACAGTTTTCAATTCATGGATTCAGTCCTTCCTAGGTGGCTCAGAGGTCCTGAAAGCCATGATGTGGCCACCAGGCAAAAAGTTGGCCTTCAGCCTCTGGGGGCCCAAGAGCAGCAGAGGCTAACTGGACACTATGCCTCCCCTGAGCCCCGCATCCCTCCTGCGTGGCCCCCAAGCAGTGCCACTGGCAGTGCCTCCTGGGGAATCCATGGCTTTGGAGTTTGTGCAAATGTGGAGAGAATCACTCTGGCTGCGAGGAGTCTGGAAGAATTGCCCCGAAGTCTGGAAGTCTCTAAGGGCACAGAGGAGAGTTTGTAAGGAGGGGAAGCCAGTCTGGCAGCTTAGAAATGCAGAGAAGGCCATGGGCAGGGCACTGTACTGTGACAAGGCTGAGGCAGGGAGCTGTGCTGTGCGGGGCCCCACAGGACTTAAGAGATGTGGACCCCGGCTTGTATGACGGAAGTGAAAGAAAAAAGGCTTGTTTCAACAGCATATTTACACGTGATTCTATTTTCTATATTTCCCCAAGTGAAAGTAATGATTGCTCATTAATATTATAATAAAAAATTAAAGAAAGGTGTGGTTGTTATATGGAAGATACAGCAGTCTCTCAGCTGCATGAGACCTGTAATGCAGCAATCTGAATTTGCATGCACACCACTGACCGTGCCCTCCAGAACCCTCTGGTGTGCTCAGCAAGCGGGGAAGGCACCTGCACAGGGCACAGCCCCCACACATGCGCTGCGGGGGCCTTCCCTCAAAAATGCAAATGCAGAGCGTACAAGGTACCCCGACAGTCTGCTGTCTTCACAGTTGAGAAGCAAGACTCCCACAGTCTGTGGAGAAGGGAGGCCACCCAGGGCTCAGAAGTCCCCACAGCTGGTGGAGCTCATAGCCACCCCAGATGGCCTTGTGTCCCGAGGAAGCCTAACCCTGGGTGTCGGACCACCAGAGTGCAAAAAGCCATGATGTGATTTCATGTGGTGGAAAAGGAAGCCTTTGATGAGATTCACTACTTTTAGTGTCTTTGAAGATGAGAATATCTTGTGTTTTAAGCTTAGATATGCCTAAGAATCCTGATTCACTTTACTAAGTGAAAAACAGTAAACTACTTAGTGTTTACCTCCCCTTCCATTTTTCAAACCCATCCTCAGACACAACTTTCCTATAATGCACAGGACTAACTTCTTGAAGCCTGTGCGGCAAGGGCACGAGCATTGGTGAAAAAGCATCATTTATACCATTCCACTCCTCCTGGACTCTGTCTTCAGGCTCAGACCCTCCCATCTGCGTGCTTTGCCCATACTGTGTGCTTCTTTGGGACAAAATTGTCTGCATCTCCCCAGGTGATGTGTGGAGGCTGCCTGGGAGAGCAGAGATGCTGGGGGATAAGACCATGGCTCATTGCAGCTTCCTGGTCACCGCGCTGTGAATGAGGTGCCTAACTCAGAAGCAGCCTAAACGTCAATGGAACAAAAGGTCCAGCTTTGCTTGGATTATTTTCCACCCCCATAATTCTGCTGCTAGCTTGCTGGGCTCTGTTAACACAGATCTGGGCTCTATCTGTCCCACTCTCAACCAGTGATACTAGAGACATGCCCTGAAGTGGACACTTTTCTGCTTTTCTCCTTTTTTGTTTTTTTTATTTTAATTTTTAAAATTTTTTTGTTGCTTTTGTTTTTATTTGAGTGAGAACATTTTTTTTCTAGTTAATTTTGTTTTCTTTGCTCTGTTTTTATTTCTGTTTCTTCCTTCTTTCTTTTCTTCTTGTGTTCTTCACCAGTTCCAAAGATGGTATAATCTTTCTTTGTCCTCTAGCCTTGCTTCTAATCTCTTTCTCTTTTTTTCTGTCGCTTTTTATTCCCTGTTGTAGTCAGGGGTTGTACACAGAACAATTAGAATCAGGACATGGAGTTTATAATATTATTATTATGATGGTCACCCAGAGTTAACACAAGTTAATGCAGGAAATCTATCCACAACACTGAAGACATAGAATATTTAGCCAACGACCTCAATCCCACAGCAATGTTCCACAAGAGTCCAGATGAAAACCCAGAGCTCATGACAATGCCTCCCACGAGTCCAACTGGAGGTCTAGAGCCCACAAAAAGGACTCATGCCAGTCTCTTTTACGGATCCATGCTGGGAGGGCTCAAAGGTCAATGGTGGAAGCTAGGAAGTCTATGCCAGCAGGGTGAAGGAGCTGTGCTGATAGGTTGAGGGAGCCGAGAAGTCACACTCACAACAAAGACCAGGGATGTCCTGAAAAGCACCACAGCCATCCTCAGTGACACGGAAGCCCCGAGCTCCTCCTCCGACAAGCACAGTTGAGTACATGCCAGGAAGCCAGTGTGATGAGTTCATCCTGGAGACCAAGCGGCACAGGTCTTCCCCTCTGGAGTCAGGAAGCAATGCTCGATGCAAGGACGAGAGCTTCTCCAGGAGAACCTAACAGCTCAAACAGCAACATGTAGGAGAACCCACAATACCTCAGTGTGCCTCAACGCATTAATGTCCCTCCTTCTCCTTCTCCACGTCTCCATTTATGCTGGCAACTTTCCTCAAGTGAAATATCTACGCTCAGCAGCATGGAGATGTAATCCAGCCGGTGTTAAGTTGACCACCAGTTTTTAATCCATAACATCCCCCTAATCCATTTTAAATTTTTTTCCCTGAGGGTAAAATTGACATGTTGAGGGAGATCTTTACTGTACACAATTTTCTGGTAAGTTTTAGATTTGGTTCTATAACCACAAATCCTGTTCATATACTAACAGGTGGCAAATTAAGTTACTACAGTTTGTTACTTTCTAGGGTGTGTTTGATGCTATTGTTATTATTGATTTGTATTGTTTTAGCATAGTTGACATAATTATTCTAAACAGTTGCTCATTGTATGCCATGACTGAGATTGCCTGAGGGTCATAAACAGTACTACAGGCCAGTGCCAGAGAACCAGAGGCAAGGCCAAATGTGCAACAATTTCTTATCCCTGATACATTGAAGAGGCAGGACCTTGCAGCAGACTAAAAACCCAAAAGCTGGCTACATCTGCAAGATATCTCTGAGAAGTAGTCATTTTCTAAAAGTCCTCAATACTATCAGTAAAGATACATACTATAAACAATTGACTGACAAAGCATCAACATATGAATTAAACTAAAAAAAGAAACAAAAAAACCCAAAACATACAAACAAACAAAAAACCTCCAGGAAATGAAAAGACATGGAAGCAAGATGCAACCCCAGTCTTCTAGCTTACCAAAGACAAACTTAGAGGGCAATGAGGTGGAGCAATTCAAAAGCCATCCACCTGCACTATCTCAAGTGGTAACAGTGGATAAAAAAGAATGAATGAGACTGTAGAAAAAAATAAATCAGAAATAATTTCTCAAGTAATTTTAGAGATGATGACCATAATGAAGAGCATGATTAATGAATCTAGAGAAGATATAGATTAAAAAAATAGAGCCACTGAGGAAAATGATGAAAATCATGAATGTTCAACGTAGGAAAGAAAGAGAATCCATGAAACAGTGTCAATCAGATATCCAGGGCATTAAAAACTCTATTGAATGTATGCATAGCAGAACGAACCAATGTGAGAAAAGGATATCAGATCTAGAAGACAACATTGCAGTTAGTGAAAACAAAAAGCAAGTTTTGTTAAAAATAACAAGGGGAAATGAAAAATCAATACAATGACTGCCAGATGAGGCAAAGAAGAATAACATAAAACTGACCAGAATCAATGAAAAAGCAGGAGATATTGCAAATGACACAAAAAAACTTGTTGATAGAAATAAAGACAGAAAACTTTCCAAGCATGGAAAAGAGATTTGATAAAAAGACAATTGAGGCATATAGAACTCTAATTAGACATGATAAAAAAAATCTACCCCAAGGCATACATATAATAGGACTCTAGAAATTCAACACAAGAACAGAATATTAAAAGCTGTTAGAGAAAACAAACAAATGACTTGAAGAGGAAAGCCCATCAGAACCTCAGCAGACTTGAGAGCTTGGAGGGAAGTATTTCAAGTCCTAAATGAAAAAAATCACCAACCCAGATTGCTATATCCTCCAAAATTATCTTTCAAAATTCATGGAGAAGTAAGACACTACCATGACAAAGCACAAGATGATAACAAAATTAGCACTCTAAAATGTTCTGAAGGATATTATAGAAAGAGGTAAGACTAGAACTCCATGAACCCCAACAAAATGAATCTACCAGAAAAGGCAAGCAATTAAACAGAAGGGAAAGAAAGGGAACCAACAATAGGAAAATTGACAAGGCTAAGTCAATACATATCAGTTACAACCATCGATGTAAATGTTCTCAATTCATCTATCAAAAGAAATAGATTGGCAGAATGGATCAAGAGACAAGGTCCAACAATATGTTGCATACAAGAAACACATTTAACTCAAAATGAAATATCTAGCCTGACAGTCAAAGGATGGATAACAATACTCCATATGACAGGAATCCCAAAGAAGCAGAGGTGTATCTGCAGATACAGTGACTTTCAAGTCAAGACTGATTAAGAGAGTCAAAGAAAATCACTAAATCCTTGTAAAGGGAACAATTCAAGAGGAAGACATAACAATCATAAATATATATGCACCAAGTGCCAGTGCACCCAACTATATAAAACAAACATTAACAGACATGAGAGAAATCAAATAAACACTAATAGAATTGTAATGGGGAATCTAAATACCCAACTGTTCTAGACCAACTGGACAAAAAATAGCAAAGAACTATCAGAACTGGACCAAATTTCTGAACAAATAGACTTAGTAGATGTCTACAGAGTCACAATATCAAAATACACATTCTTCTCATTTGTGCATGAGACATTCTCCAAATCAGACCACACACTAGTTCATTGAACATGCTTAAGTAAATGCAAAGGAGTTGTAATTATGTCAAGTATTTTGTCAGACCAGAATGCAATGAAATTGGAAGTCAATGGCAATAAAAACCACAAAAGTAAATAATTGGAAGTCAGTGGCAATAAAAACCACATAAGTACATGGAAATTAAATGACACCCTCCTGAAAAACCGTTGAGTCACAGATGAAATTAAAGAAGAAGTCTAGCAGTTTCTATAATTAACACCAATACAAAATACTAGAATTTATGGGTTATAATGAAAGCAATCCTACAAGGGAAATTTAATAGCAGTAAATTTCCACATCAGAAAAGTGAACAAATTCAAATAAATAACCTAGTATTTAACTTCAGAGTTTCCAGAAAAGAAGAGCAGTCAAGCCCAAAGCTCACTTGAGGAACAAAACTACAAAGATTAGAGCAGATATTAGTGGAATTGAGATTAAGAAAACAATACAAAGAATCAATGAATAAAAGAGTTGGCTCATTGAAATATTAAATAAAATTGACAAACCCTTAGCCAATCTTATAAAAAAAGGAAAAAAAAAGACTCCAGTTCATGCAATTAGGAATGAAAAGGCTGAAATTACAAAGAATTCTACAGAAATCTCAGAGATCATTAATACCTAGTTTGAGAACCTGTATTCAAATAAGATAGAAAACACAGAAGCAATGGACAGATTTCTAGATACATGTGAGCTATCAAAGCTGAGGAAAGAAGATATAAATGTTCTAAATAAACCAATACCAATAAAGGAAATTGAAGGTATAATTAAAATCCTAATATAAAGAAAATCCTGGGATCTGAAGATCTAATGCCACAACTACTCAAACTCTTTAATGATATTGAAGGGGAGAAAATACTTCAGATGCATTCCTAGAAGCAAGCATTACCCTGATAGTAAAACCACAGAAGGATTCAATAAAAAAAAGAGAAATAGAGGCCAATCTCCTTAATGAATATAAATACAAAAATTCTCAATAAGATGCTGGCCAATGGAATGCAGTAATCATGAAGAAGATTATACACCATGATCAAGTACGATTCATCCCAGGAATGCAGGTATGCAAACCAACAAATATAATACACCGTATTAACAGATCCCAGGACAAATGCCACAGCATCATTTTGATAGATGCAGAAAAAAATTTAACAAAGTCCAACACTCATTCATGATAAAAATAAACCTACAGGAAATTGGAATGGGTAGTCCTTATTTCAATATGATAAAAGGCATTATGACAAATCAACAGCTAGCATCATACTAAATGGTGAAAGCTTTCACTCTAAACTCAGGAACAAGACAAGGATATCCACCATAACCACTTTTATTCAATATGGTTCTGAAAATATTAGCGAGAGCAATTAGATGAGAGAGAGAAGTAAAACAAATAAGGATAGGAAAGGAAAAAGTTAAATTACCGTTATTTGTGGGTAACATGATAGAAGACTCCAAAATCTCCACCAAAAGACTTCCAGATTTAATTACTAAATTCAGTAGTATATCTGAAGTCAGCACTCAAAAACCAGTAGCATGCCTGTACAAAACAACAAACTCATTGAGAGAGAAATTAGGGAAACCACCCCTTGCACATAGCATCCAAACAAAACAAAACAAAACAAAACAAAACAAAACAAAACAAAAAAAACCAAACCAAAACAAAACAAAACAAAACACCAAACCCAGGAATCAATCTAGTAAAGGAAGGAGAAGATCCTTATAATGAAAACTACAGTGTTTTGAAAAAGAAGATGCAAGAGGATATCAGAAAATGGAAAGATATCATTTGTCCTTGGGTAGGAAGGACCAATACAGTGAAAATGTTCATACTCCCAAAATTGTTATACAGATTTAATGCAATCTCAATCAAAATACCAATAGTATACCTCACAGAATTAGAGAAAACAATCCTAAAATTCATTTAGAACCAGAGGAGACCTAGAATAGCAAAAGCAACTCTGGGCAATGAAGGTAATGCAAGAACATCACAATTCCTGACTTGAAGTAGTAGCACAAATCCCCCATGATAAAAACAGCATGACACTGGCAAACAAAACAAAACAAAACAAACACCAGATCCAAGGATCAACAACAGATTAGAAGATGCAGAAACTACTCCAAACACACTTGGCCACCTTACCTTTGACAAAGGGGTCACTTGCCTTCAGTGGAAGGACAGTCTCCTTAACAAATGGTACTGGAAAAATTGTCTTTCCGCATGCCGAAGACTAGAACTAAACCATATCTCTCACCATGCACTAGACTAAACTCAAAATGGATTAATGATCTAAATATTAAACCAGAAATCCTAAATCTTCTGGAAAATGGAACAGATAGAACTCTTCAAGACATTGATGTAGACGAAGATTTTATGAACCTCAGGATGCTGCCTCAGTTGCACAGAAAATATCCCAAAGAATCAGCAACTGGGATCTTACCTGACTGAAAAGCTGTTGCACAGCAACAGAAACCACCAACAGGGTGGAAATACAACCCACAGAGTGGGAAAAACCTTTTCTCTTAGTCCCCAGATTAAGGACCAGTATCTAGAACATATAAAGAACTAAAAATATCAGACCTTCCAAATTTAAAGACCCAATCCAAAAATGTGCATCTGAGATGAATGTAGACTTCTCATTTGAAGAGGTAGAAAAGGCAAATGAATACATGAAAAAATGTTCAACATCACTGATTATTTGAGAGATGCAAATTAAAAACACTAAGATTCCATCAGAAGGAACGGGTATCATCAAGAAATCAACCAATAGAAAGGAAGGCTTCTCCACTATTTCTGGGAGTGTAGACTGGTGCAATCACTGTGGAAATTAGTGTGGAGATTCCTCAAAAAACTTAAGCTAGAGATGCCATTTGACCTAGGTGTTGTCCTTCTTGGAATCTTCATAAAATAATTAAAAGTGTCATATCACAGTGATACATGCATACTCATGTTTGTAGAAGCATATTTTATAAGAGATATATGTTGAAAACAGCCCAAATGCCCATCAACTGATGAATGGATAAAGAAAATGTGGGGTTTTTAAAAAAATACAATGGAGTACTACTCAGCCATAAAAAGAGATGAATTTGAGGCATTTCTAGGCAAATGGATGGACTTTAACACCATAATCTTAAGTGAAATAAACCAGGCACACATGTTCAAATATCATGTATTTTTTCTGGTATGAGAAACCAAAAGTGTAAATAAGGACCAAAATGTATAATAGATATTGTGAAATGGGCTGAAAATGTTCAAATGGCAAGGGAGACTAGGGAGGAGGGAGGGCAAAGAGGGAAGAGAGAAAGGAAGAGAGCTAATAGAGGGGGGAAAAGTGGAAACAAAGTTTTCGTAAATAAGGAGGGGAAGTGGGGTAGAAGGGAGCGAAGAGAAAGGGGAAAAAGAGTCACGATATATCATGTACGGGCACAAATTCCATATGATGAATGTTACCTTTATGGATTTCAAAAATGTACCAATAAAACTAATGGAAAAAAAGAAAATTTAAGATCAAAGCCATCATATTACAATAAAGGAAAGTGTTCATTGTGTTCAACCTGATTCAATTCTAGGAGGGTTTGCTGAGCCTTTCTTGAAGGGAGGCTGTTTAGGAAAGGCAGTGACAGGCTCTCCCTGCTGGCTGATTCTGACAAGAGGGGCTGAGGGCCTGAGGAGGCTTTCCGGGAGGCCGAGCCCCGAGCCCTGTGCGGTGTGGCACTGGCACTCACCAGGCTGCCTCTCACGACATCACTGTCCTCAGGGTGCTGCTGCAAAACGTTAGGACGTGGGAGATGCAGTTTAGGTTCCCCATATTTCAAGTTCCCGAAGTCTCTGGGCCAACTATTAGCGTGGCCACAAAGATTGCAGTTGGCTGGAGCGGCCAGCCTGAGACCCTGGCTGGGTGGAAACGTGGGGAGGAGGCTAGTGAGCCTTGCTGAGGAAGAACCTGGTCTCCTCTAGTGAGCACCAATAGACAACCCATTTTCCAGGTGCTGACCTAGTATTGATGCCAGGAGCAACACTGCAGAGCTGAAACAATCACTGTTTTCAGGGAGTTGACAACTTATTACAGAAGACAAATAACAAAACAAAAATACATTGAGATTTTAAGGACTACCAAAGAGACAAAGGAGGGCATGCGGGAGAGACAGGAAGGTATGTGTGAGTGACAGTTCCCAAAGGCTGAGCTGGAAGGTTGGTGTCAGCAGTGTAATGTCCCCCAGGTCCACGTCTCAGTGTCTCAGCCTGAAGCTCCTGTTTATATGACAAAGGGGCTTTATGGATTTTGAGGTGGGAGGTTGTCCTGGATCAATCAGGTGGGCACTTAGAGCAAACACAAATCTTTCTGTAGGCAGAATGCAGGGCGGGGATGGAAGCAGAGAAGGACGTGTGGCCAAGAGCCCAGGGGAGCCAGCTGCCCCCACAGCCTGCAGAGCCTCCGGGAGGAGCGGCTCCACCCCGCCTGGCTCCCTCCTCCCACACCCCTTCTGCATCCTGACCTACAGAGGCAGAAGATGAGAGATGTGTGAGATGCTTTAAGCGACTGACTTTGTGTGAGTCTGTTTCCCTAGGACTAGGAAACAGGACTCGCCAAGAAAGTGAAATCTGAGTAAATGTCAGTGAAGGAAGTTTGTGAACCTTACAGAGGCAAAGGGGCAGCGGTGGAACTGCCCCCCTTGCCGGGGGTAGTGAGGCAGAGGGAAGGCCTGAGTTCCCGAAGTGTTTGGGGCAGGTCTGCTGAGGGAATAACTGATATGCAGTAAATGGACGCAGGCAAAGATGAGATTCTGTGTACAAACCAGGGTAGCTGTAGCCAACAGAGGGAATGTACCCAGTACCCCAAGGGTTCCTGTGCCTCTGTGTGTCCCTCCTCCCTCTCTACGCAGCCCTTTCTCTAGGCAAACTCTCTCCTTCCTCCTGTCCCTGCAGATTACTTTGTACATTCTAGTTGTATAGGATAGGAATTTATGGTATGTGTACTTGTTTTGTCTGGTTCTTTAACTCAGAATTATTTTGAGATTTATCCAAGTTGTTGTATCATCACTCATTTTTTTTCTTTGTTTTTCCAAGTAATATTTCACCACATGAATACATATCAGTTCATTTGTCCACTTACCTGTTCATGAGCATTTGGGCTGTTTTCACATTTTGGTGATTATGAATAACGCTAGTATGAATAGACACATATGTAATATGTAATTTATTGCATACTATATATATGAATATCTATCTATATATCTATCTATATGTATATTTCTTGTCTCCTTGGTAAATACTAGGAATAGGGTACCTGGATTACATACTAGGGGAGTGGTTTACTATTTAACCACTTAACTATTTATCCTGAATGTGACTTGGGCAGTGTGTTTGTTTACATGCTTACTGTCCTGAGTGTCACTTAGACAGATGTCATTTCAATATCTTGTCTTCAATTAATTTGATAAAATTATTATTTTAGTATTTCCTATTATAAAAAATTAATGAAAAACTAGGCAAGTTTTGGTTATCCTATATTTAAATAATTAGACTGGTAAGTGGTTGAGAAAATGCAAAACTTTTTCCAAAATGGTTGCAGTATTGCAGTATTTTAGAAGATTTATGAGGGTGCTAGTTGCTCCACAGGCTTCTGAAAATTTAAAAAGATTTATTTATGGTAACAATATGTGACAGAATGTATCTGAACATTGTTGGGTTAGCATCAAGCACGTGAACTTGGTTGTGTACCCATTAGCAAGAGCCATCTGCGTGACCTGTTCATACTCCCAGGAAATTACAACTCTCTACCTCATGAACAGAAGCCCTCTGCTCTCCTGCCCTCTAAACCCTGGCCACCACAATTCTGCTTTCCATTTCTAAGAATTTGTTATATAAATGGAATGATGCAAACTTTTTCTGATGAGCTTATTTCATTTAAGAATAATGTCCTCGGGGTTCATCCAAGCTCTCACATGAATCAGTGTGCTTCTTTCTAAAGACTGAATGCTACTCCATTGTGTATGTGTGAAAACACACAAACACACGTGCCTCATTTTACCTATGCATCTTTCTGTAGATGCTTACGTTATTTCCACTTTTCACACACTGTGAATAATGTTGCTGTGAACACAAGGATACAAGTGTATGTTCTGGACTGTTACCGACCTGCTGGTAACAGAGGTAACAACCCAGAAAGAATTCTAAGACAAGAGAGTCAAAAAAGGACTGAGCAAAAGTGTTTATTGTAGAGTGGAAGCAGAAAGCAGCATTTATTGTAAAGTGAAAGCAAAGAGGCCGGGGCTATTGAGCTCAGGAGGGGACCTGAACCGATTGCCCCTAGGACTCTTTGTCTAAGGGTTTGTGTGCACAGAAAGGACTACATCTCAGCCAGTTGAGGTCAACCTTTGGGGTTACAAGCAGGAAAGTTTCACTTAGTAATGGACCTATGGGAGCTCAGTGTATGTAGCGAGTATACTTTTGTAAGCACGTTTCTAAAACTAGCAGAATAAGGACATGCTTTGGAGAGTCTGGATGTCTTACTTTGGGGCAAGAGAATAGCAATCTGACAAGGCCCTTGCTTGTCAGTGATCTGCAGCCCTGGCCCTCGCCCTCTTGCTCTTCACTGGGCTGTCAGACACCCGGTGTGGCTGGGCTCTTCCCTGACTGCTGGTCCCTTCTGTGGGCCTCCTCTGCAGTACCCCTACCCCCACTCCCTCCTCCCCACCAGCCGGGGCCACCTGAGAAACCCTCACCTTCCCGCCACTGGTCCTATGCAGACATTCCTCCTCTAACACTGAGTTCTGTTCCTGTGACTGACTGTTAAATGAATCAGTCACTAAGTATGGAACTCTATGCAGTATATGCGTGACAATATTCAGACAAAGAAATGGTTACAGGAAACTCTGTCTTGATGACTTTGCTTTTATTTGCATAACTATCCCATGCAGTAATGTGTAACAGAGCATAAAACTATTGTGCTTTACCGTGCAGCACAATAACTGCAAAAGAAGCCACCATAGGGCTGGACTATCCCTCACCTTCCTGCACTGTAAGTCTGAAGGCAGGTTGTAAGTCCAAGCAGTGTTTAACAGGCGGATTTAAAGGAGGGGTACCCATAGCGAGTTCAGCATTTTATATTTCTATCAGCAATGCATAAGAATTCTCCTTTCGCCACATCCTTAGAGCACTTGTTATTTATTTCTAACGGGTGCAAAGTTGTATCTCATTGTGGCTTAGATTTGTATTTCCATAATGGCTAGTGATGGTGGGCACCTTCTCATGGACTTAATGCTCATTTGTGTATCTTCTTTGGAGAAATGTCTGCCTAAGTCTTTGCCCATTTTTGGATAGAATTTGTGTTATTGTTGCTGTTGAGTTCCAGGTGTTACTTGTGCATTCTGGATACTGATCATCTATGAGATGTATGTTTGTAAAAGTTTACTTCCACTTTATGAGTCATCTTTTCATTTTGTTGATTGTGCTCTTTGATGCATGAAATGTTTGATTTTGGTGAAATCCAGCTTATATTTTGTTGATGCTGATATACTTGTGCTTTTAGCATCATATCCAAGAAATGGTTGTCAAATCCACCGTCATTATGACCTAATTCTCACTCTAGGATCATTGTTAGCTATTTTTTAAAAAAAATTTCTGGTGCTGGGAATTGAACTCATGACCTAGCACTTACCAGGAAGGTGCTTAAGCCACTGAGCTAAATTCCAGGCCCTTAGCTATTTTTTTAATCTGATGTAAGGTAAGCGTTAACTAATTTTCTTTCTTCCTTTTTTCTTTTGCTTTCCTTCTTTTTTTTTTTTGTCATATAGGTATCCAGTTTTCTCAGTGCTGTTTGTTGAAAAGACTGTCCATTCCTCCTGAGTGGTTTTGTCATCCTGTGCATTCTGAGAGAAAATCATTTGACCATATATATGAGGGATTACTTCTGGTGTCTATTATTTTCTGCTTGTCTTTTTATCTTTATGCCCATGTCATAATATTTTAATTACTATAACTTTGGAATCAGTCTTAAAATAAAGAAGCATAGAATTTCCAGTTTTCTTATTTTTCAAGGTTATTTTGGTTGAGACACCATATAAATTTTGGGGTGGGTTTTCTGTTTCTGCAGAAGAATAACAAATGTCACTAAAGTTTTAACTGAGAGTACATTGAATCTGTAGATGCCTTGAGCAGTATTAATGTCTTAATAATACTGAGTCTGCTAATCCGTGAACGTGGATAATTTTCCACTTACTTATATCTTCAATTTCTTTTTCCAATACTCAGTAAACATATCTTTCACCTCAGATATTTAACTTCTAAATGTTGTAAATGAAATGTTTCATTTTCGCTTTTGTAGTTATCTTCATGTGATGTGGCTCTATCTTTACCCCTTTTTAAAATTTTAATTTTGAGATGGTGTCTCCCTAAGTCATGAAGTTGCTCAAGTTGGTCTTGAACTTGTGATCTTCTTGCTTCAGCTTCTCAGAACAACAGAATTGATTCATAAATATTTAAGGTCATTTATCACGAGTGCATTGAAACATAACTGATTTTTACTTTTTATTTTTTTTTGTATCCTGCAACTTTGCTGATTATGTATTTTTCTTATTTCTTTAATTATTACATGTTTAGTATTCAATGTTTCCTTTCTACTTACTACATTGTCATTTATCTTTTTTCTAGTTTATAAGAAGAACCCTGACGTCATCAGTTTGAGGCATTTCTTGTTTCCTAGTACAGACATTTAGTACTATAAACTTTTGAGGAAGGACTGTTTTAATGGCATCCCAGAATTTAACTTTGTTTTATCAATACTTATTTTAACATAACTAAATTTTTTCACTTCTTTAGCCCATCAGTTCATGAGAAATTTACTGTCAGATTTGAAAATAGTTGGAAATTTTCCTGATATCTTGCTGTTGTAACTATTATTTTAATTTAATTTTAATTTTAGTCAGAGGATATGTTATATATGATTTGAGTCTTTTAAAGTTTTTGGAGCATTGTTGATCACCAAGAATATTGTGTCTTGGTGAGTTTCTCTGTGTGTTCTTGTAAAGAACATGTGTTCTGACCTGGTTGGATATCATGTCCTTACTATGTGGAGTACCATGTCAATTCGAGTTGCTTCATAATGTTCAAGTTTCTGTATATATATTTGCTTATTATATGTTTGTTTTGTCAATATGTGAGAAAGGGTAAACTCTTCATAATCATGGGTGTTTCTAAGTCTTGCAGTTAGTTCAGTGTTTGCTTCATGCATATTGGTTTTATATTTCTAAGAGAAAAAAATAAAAATAATAAGAGTTTCAAAACAGGCTTTCCTACTAGGAAAGTAACAATAATTAATATATTGTGTATTGTTTACTTCATAATAGTTATTCAGAGTAAAAGACATAGGCATAAAATATTGCCCAAAAAATATTAGCACAAACCTTTTTTTAAGTGAATTAAGAGAAACTAGTTGTATAACTGTCTTAATTATCTTGTGTGTGTATATATGTATTTTTTCCTTTTTCTTTCCTTCTTTTCTGTTTTCCCCATCACAGTTTATTTTCTTTTGACCAGTTTCTTCCCTATTCACAGTATCTATTATACATTTTGAATCATATTTGCTTATTCAGTTGCCTTACACTAATGAGACAATATGATGTTTACTCATGAGGGTCTGATTTATTTCACTTTATGAATATGATCCCAAGTTGTATCCATTTGCTTGTAAAAGTCTCACGTTTATCGTTCTTTATGACCGAGTAGTACTCTATCATGTGAAAAAAGCACATCTTTTTTTTTTATCCGTTCATTGGTTTATGGGCATTTGGGTTGTTTACAAGATTTAGCTATTACAAGTTGTGCTGTTATAAACATGGGTGCACATACATTGCTGTGATATGATGTTTTAAAATTTTATGGGAAGATACCCAGAAGGGAAATAGCTGGGTCAAATGGGACTTCTCATCCTAGTTTTTAAGAATTGCCACACTGACGTCCACAGTGGTTGTACCAGTCTGCACTCCCACCAACATTGGAGAAATATTCCCTTTTCCCCACAACCCTTCCAGTATTAGTTATTGGTTGATTTCTTGATGATAGCCATTCTTTTCTGGAGTGAGATAGAATCTCAGTGTTGTTTTAATTTGCATCTCTTGAATGACCAGTGATGCTGAACATTTTTTTCAAGTATTTACTTGCTCTTTGTATTTCTTCATCTGAGAACTGTGTGTTCATCTCAGCTGCCACTTTTGGATTGGCTCTTTGAATTTGGGGAGCCTGATTTTTTTCAATTCTTTAAGATGTTCTAGATAGACATCCTCTGAGGGACAAATGGCTAAAAATTTTTTCCACTCTGT
The DNA here is from genome assembly GCA_004027295.1 of Dolichotis patagonum. Taxonomy (NCBI): domain Eukaryota; kingdom Metazoa; phylum Chordata; class Mammalia; order Rodentia; family Caviidae; genus Dolichotis; species Dolichotis patagonum. The sequence goes on from PVJX010001689.1 coordinate 107,203, forward strand.
GGGTTGGATTTTTCACTTTTGGTGATTTCTTTTGTTGTGCATGAGCTTTTTAATAAGATGAGATCCCATTTGTTGATTCTTTGTAGTGTTTCCTGTGCAGTCTGGGTTTTGGTCATGTACTCTCTGCCTATACGTATGTCTACAAGATTTCTACCTTTTTTCTCTTCCAGTAGGTTTACTGTTTCTCATTTAATATTTAGATATTTGATCCATTTTGACTTGAATTTAGTGTATGGTGATAGACACAGGTTAGCATGTGGAAAACCAGTTTTTCTAGCATCAATTACTACAGACTATCTTTCTTCCAGTGAATGTGTTTGGCCCCTTTGTCAAATCAAGGTAGCTCAGTGTGTTTGTAGTTGTGTCTGCATCTTCTATTCTGTTCTACTGATCCTTAGGTCTTTTTTTTTTTTTGCCAATACCATGTTGATTTTATCACAGTAGCTTTGTAGTATAATTTCAGATCAGGAATTGTGATGCCCCTTGACTTGCTTTTGTTGCCGAGAATTGTTTTTGCTATTCTAAGTCTCTTGTTGTTCCCAATAAATCTTTGGAATGTTTTCTCTAGTTCTGTGAGGCATGCTAAGGTATTTTGACTGGATTGCATTAAATCTGTATAACAGTTTTGGAAATAGGTCCATTTTTACTTTGTTGGTCCTTTCTACCCATGAGCAAGAGATATCTTTCCATTTTCTGATATCCTCTTTGATCTCCTTTTTCTGAATAATGTAATTTTCAGTGTATAGCTCTTTTACTTCTTTTGTTAGATTGATTCCTAAGTATTTCATTTTTTGGATGCTATTGTGAAGGATGTGGGTTTCTTAATTTCTATCTCTCTCTGAGTTTATTGCTTTTGCATACAAGAATGCTATTGACTTTTTCAGTGTTGACTTTGTATCAAGTTATGCTGCAGAATTTGATTATTACTTTTATAAGTCTTTTGGTGGAGCTTTTGGGGTCTTCTATGTGGAGTATCAGGTCATGTAAAAATTTTGATTTTTTACCTTCTTTTCATATCTTTATTCTTTTTATTTCTTTCTCTTGTCTAATTGCTCTGTCTGTTTCCAGAACTACATTGAGTAGCAGTGGTGATAGTGGAAATCCTTGTCTTGCTTCTGATTTTAAAGTGAAAGCTTTTATTTTCGACCATTTAGTATGTTATTAGTTGTTCATTTGTCATAGATAGATTTTATCAGATTGAGGTTAAAGAACAATGATTCCAATTTTCTGTAGGATTTTTATCATGAATGGGTATTGGGCTTTCTCAAATACTTTTTCTGCATCTATTGAGATTTTTGTCTTTGGTTCTGTTAATATGGCACATTACATTTATTGATTTGTATATGTTGAAGCATTCTTGTATCCCTGGAATGAATCCTACTTGTTCAAGGTATATAATCTTGATGATTTGCTGCATTCTGTTTGCCAGTATCTTATTGAGGATTTTTGTGTCTGAATTCATTAGGAAGATTGGCTGGTAGCTTTCTTTTTTGGTTGAGTTTTTGTCTGGTTTTGAAATCAGGGTAATACTTGTCTCTAGGAATGATTTTGGAAGTATTGCATTTGTTTCAATTTTTTAAAGAGTCTCAGAATTAGTGGCATTAAATATCCTCTAAATTTATTGTAGAATTCAACAGAGAATCAATCCATCAGGGCCTGGGATTTTTTTTTTTTGTTGGTAAATTTTTAATTACATTTTCAATTTCATTGTCTATTAGCTTATTTCGAATTTTTATATCTTCTTAATTTATTTTTGGCAATTCATTTGTGCCTAGGGATCTGTACATTTGTTCTATATTTTCCAGCTTATTAGAATATTGGTTCCTGTGTAGGTATTGACAACTTTCTGGATTTCTCTAGGATGCACTGTAATTTCCCCCTTTTCATTCCTAATTGTTTGAAGTTATATTTTTTCTTTTCTCATTTGATGAGGTTGGCTAATGGTTTATCAATTTTGTTTATTCTGTGAAAGAGCCAACTTTTTGATTAATTGATTCTTTGTATTGTTTTCTTAGCCTCAATTGCATTAACTTCTGATCTTATCTTTATAATTTCCTCTTTTGTATGAGCTTTGGGCTTGAATTGTTTTTCTGTTTCCAAAAGTTTGAGTTTCAGCACTAGGTTGTTTATTTGAGCTCCTTTGTTTTCCTGATGTAAGAATTCATTGCTTTTACTGCTTCCTATGAGTTCCAGTATGTTGTATCAGTATTATAGTTTACTTGCATATACTGTTTAATTTCATGTTTAATTTCCTCTGTCACCCATTGGTTTTAATTTCCATGTGTTTAAGTAGTTTTTGTGGTTTCTTTTGTAGTTGATTTTCAGTTTTATTGTGCTATGGTCAGACAGTATGCATGGGATGATTTCATTTCCTCTATATATACTTAAACATATTTTGTAGGCTAATGTTTGATCTCTTTTGGAGAACATTCCATATGCAACTTGGAAGAATGTTTATTCTGATGTTTTGGGGGTAGAACACTATTTACACATCTACCAAGTCTGCTTGTTCACAGGCTTGGTTTAATTTTGATATTTCTATGTTGATTTTCTGTGTATGTCATATATCTGTGTGTGCGAATGCAGTATTAAGGTCCCCCACTACAAGCGTGTTTGTGCTTACTTTGTTTTTTATGTCTGCTAATATTTGTTTTATAGAGTTGTGTGTACCGGTATTTGGTGCATATATATTTATGATTGTTATCTCTTCTTCTTGGAGTTTTTCCTTGATGAGTATATAGTAAGCTTCTGTGTCTCTTTTGATCATTTTTGGCTTAAAGTTTACATTGTCTACAAATAGAATAACTACAGCTTCTATTTTTTGGGTTCCTTTAGAATGGAGAATTATTTTACATCCTTTGACTTTTAGTGTATGAATTTCTTTTTTTTTTATTAAATGTGTTTCTTATATGCAACATATTGTTGGATCTTGCTTCTTGGTCCATTCTGTCAATTTGTTTGTTTTGTTTGGTGAATTCAGACCATTTACATTGATGGTTATAATTGATACATATTGGCTTATCTTTTTCATATTATTTTCCTATTGTTTGTTCTCTTTCTCCTCTGTTTAATTGCTTGCCTTGACTTTTGACTTCTTTGTATTGGTGTTGGTGTGTTTGTGGTCTTCATTATGTCTTTCTAATATATCCTTCATAGTATTCTGTAGAGCTGGTTTAGTGATCATAAATTTCTTCAGTTGTTCTTTGTTATGGAAGTATCTTATTCTCTGTTTATTTTAAAAGATAGTTTTGTGGCATACATCAAAATGGTTTAAAGTTTGTTTCCTTTTAGAACTTGAAATATTTCTCCTTGATTTGAGGATTTGTGTTGAGAAGTCTGCTATGATTTTGATGGACTTTCCTTTATAGATAATTTTTTTCTTTTCTCTGGCTGCTTTTAATATTTTGTTCTTGTGTCAAATTTCTGGAATCTAGATTATTATGTGCCTTGGTAATACATTCATTTTGGCTGTGGCAATTTGAAGTTCTATATGCTTCATTTATGTGTATGTCAAATTCTTTAAGTTGGGAAGTTTTCTGCCATTATTTCTCTGATGAGTTTTTTAATGGCTTTTGCAGTCTCCAGCTTTTACATTGACTCCAATCAATCACATGTTCTTTGCTTCATCTTGTAGCTGTTGGATTGATTTTTCATGATCCCTTTCTATTTTTAAGATATATATTTTCCTGGAAAAAATATCACATTCCTGCTTTCTAGATCTAATATTCTATTCTTGCCTTCACTCAGTCCATTGTGTATATTTTCAGTGGAGCTTTTAATATCCTGAATTTTGTTTGATCTGTTTCATTGATTCCATTTCTTATGTATTCATGTTTTCCTAAACTCCTCTGTTTTTAAAAAATCTATGTCTGCTTTAATGTCCTTAATTTTGACTGTCATTTCTTTTCTCATCTTACAGATTATTTTTTCTGTGGCCTCTTCCATTTGTTTTTTCACTTTTCCTGCTATCGTTTCAGAGAGTTCCAGTGATTAGCTTCTGATTTCCTCTATCTCCTTGTCTCTATCTCCTTCCTCTATCTCCTTGTCTGGACTTGTCCTAGATGGGCTTTTGGAGTTGCATTTTGTTTCTTCATCTTGTCATTTCCTTTTTTCTAATTTCTATGTTTATTTTATTTTGTTTTCTGTGTTGATGCTTATAGGTTTCTTATGTTAGATAGCATTATCCCTGGTGTTGAGGCTGTCCTAGGAGATGTCTGTTCCTTAGTATGTCTTCTAGATCTAGATGGTTCTTGGTCTTTATGTGTATTCCAAGAACCTACATTTCCAATATTAAGAATGTGGTTTGGCTATCTATTTGATTCCCTCCTTTGGTACTGGACTGTGGTGATGGTTATGATCCCTTGCAGTGCAGTTTTGTCATACAGAGGAGAAAAACTGATTATAACAAGTATGACATCCTGGTTTAAGTAGTGCCAGTTAGCAGCAATAGTAGACTTAAGTACAGTCTGGCTACTGACAAACTGTGATAACTGTTCACTTGATAAATTTCACCTTAGATGCAAATTCTACAGTTGTATAATATAATCCAACTTATACTGTGAATTGTATGCAGTGTTTGACCACTTAGTAGAGTGATTTCACCCTGTTGTGGGGGGAGGAGTTAAGAGGGATGGGGGTAGAATGAAGAGACAAATGTGGTTAAATATAGTAGGAGCAAGATTGGAGGGCATAGATGATCATTCAAGTTTTGGGTAATTATAGGAAACAAGAGGTAATGATTGGAAGAAAAAGCCTAGGAGTTCTGAAGTGAACCAAAAAGAGAAGAGGCAGTGTTTACCCACATGAAAGTATCTAAAATCAAGAGAGATAGTTGACAAAACAGAGGACAAGAATGAGTAGAATAAAAGAAAAAGAAAGTTCAGAGATCTATATCATGAATGAGAGAGAAAAGAAGGAAGAAGAGAAAAAGACAAATGGAGGAAAAAAGAAAAAAAATAGAAAACAAAAACTAGAAAACAAAAATAATGACACAGAAAAATACAAAAAGAAAACCAAAACAACAGTGCAGAACAGAGAGAAAAAGAGAACAACAACAACAAAACCTACTAACCCAGCTAACTACCAAAAAATGAACCCATCAGACAGAAAAATAAAAGAAATGAAATTATTCTAGGGCCTACAGTTCTGTGGTAAGTCCAAATATGATCCCAGAAGGTATTATATGACATAGAATATTATATAATATAGTATAATGAAATATTGTTTAACACATTACACAATATGATTGTATTTTATTTCACTGTATGTATAATACATTGTATATAATAGATTATATATAATGCATGTAATTTATTGTATATATACTATATATTATATAATATAATGCATAATATCACACAATATAGCATACAATATTGTAGCCAACATTGCAGGTGGACTTGTGCTGGATTTGGGTTTGATCTTTGTCTTGGATTTGGGGAGTGGGATTAGTTTTGTGTGGCTGCAGTTCTCAGTCCTTATAAAAGGGCAAAATAAACAAAAAAGAAGCAAAGCAAAGGAGGCAGCCCTGCCTGCCCACTTCTATTCCCTGTGTCTTTGTCCTGAGGCACAAAGCTGATTCACTTAACTCACCCCTGCTGGCTCGTATTGTTACTGTTGCTTTGGTCTTTTCTGCACCACTAGTTCCCCTGGGTATCGTGTGTGCTCTACCCACGTCCCACTGTGTCGCTGGTGTTCCCGTCCCTGTCAGTGCAGGAAGGGGAGCCGATCTCAGACTCTGCCTGCCAGTCATCTTCGTTCTGCTTCATGCATCTTTGAAGCTGTATTTTTAAGTGCATAGTTATTTAGGAGTGTAATATTCTATGATCAATTGACTGTTTTATCAGTCTGAAATTACTTTTTTAACAGTCCCTATATATATATATTTAACTCTTGATTTGTAAGCCAGTCTAACAATTTTAACTTTTATTGAGATATTTGAGCAATTATATTTATTATAATTAGTGGTATGGTTAAGTTTACATCCATCATATTTTGCTATACATTTTCTATTTTCTTTTATTCTTTTTTCATTTCCTTCTTTTTTTGTTGAGTATTTTACTCAACAAAATTTTTAATTAGTTTTTAATTAGTTTTTAATTAGTTGAGTATTTCTTATGATGCCATTTTACTTTTTTTACATTTTAACTTCAACTCTTTGTTTTGTTATTGTGATGGTAGTTTTAGGGTTTATTTTATATATATTTAACTCAACAATCTACTTATAAAAAGATAGTATGAGATAAAAATAATTATGTAATAAAATGAAAATATGTAATATAATGTGACATAATAGTTCTTTAATAATATGATAGCATAAATTTGATAAATAAAATCTTTAACTTAAAATAGTCTACCTTAAATATTATATGATTTATGTATAATAGAGGGAAAAACAGTAATATACTTTCATTTTTCTTATCTCTACCTTATGTCATTTCATATTTATGACATATAATATATATAACAAGCCCCAAATGCATTGTTATTTTTATTTGAAAAATCAGTCAGTTGTAAAGATACTTAAATGCTTGAAGTACTTAAGTTTTACCATACAGTTGCCTTCCGAATGCTTGTCAGTCCATCTTTTGGTCTGTACCTTAGCTGACTTGTGTTTCCACTTCCTGTGAATCTTATTCAGTTCATCTGTGAATCTTACTCAGCATGTCTCTGAAGCTTACTCAGTGCACCTGTGAATATTACTCAGTGCACCTGTGAATCTTAGCACACCTGTGAATCTTGGACAGTGCACCTGTAAATCTGACTCTGCACCTGTGAATCTTACTCATTGCACCTGTGGGTCTTAGACACTGTACTTGTGAATCTTAGACAGTACCCTTGAGGTCTTTGACAACATTCTTTATTTATAAAGATGTTCTTATCACTTCTTCTTCTGCACCAATACACTAGCTTATAGATGTCCATTAGCAAGCCACTTGTCCCCTGGGCCCTGTAAAGCAGGCATTAGCCAGTGCTAACGAACACTGACTTTATGATGCTGAGCAAATTACTTCACCTTTATGAGTTCTGCTTCTAATCTACAAAATGATGATGATGGTGATGAGTTCCACAAAACTGTTGAGAGGACTAAATGAGCTATATTGCTTATGACTTGACATACAAAAGCATTCAATGTAAGGAAAACAGAACTTAGAGGTTTAGTAACTTGCCAAAGGTCACACTGCTGTGAACCAGAAGAAGCTGGGCAAGCAGCCCAATACGGTCTCTCCCAGGGGTGCCCCCTCTAGGCAAGCGCGGCTTCCCAGGGGAAGAGAGCTCACTTATTTGGCCCCTGTGGCCACCTAGGAAGATACAGATGAAATCGTAGCTGCGGTGGAGCAGTGGCAAAGATTTGTGGGGATATGCTGGAAGGATCCCCTGCAGCATGTGTCCTCCAGAACACCAGAATTCCAGAACTTCAGAATGCCATTGGATTACATCATCCAATAAAATGCTGATACCACAGACCTTGCTAAACTACGTTATCTTGCAATATAACTTCACAGTGATCACTAACGTAACACAGGCTCTAGTAAATCCTATATGAGAACTTATTAATTTTATTAATATTAGCATCCTATAGAATTGGCTCTGCTTAATATGTGCTCTATATTTAAAATGAGATCTATTTAGAAGCTAAAGTGTGACAGTTTACTGATGGTTTCACAAGGGGATGATGAGGTCTGATAATTGTGTAAAGATTAGAGGCAGTGTTTTTAAAGCTTACAGAATTATACCTGGCATATCAGAGGTGCTCAGAAAATTAGGAATACCTTCTGTGCACGGATGAGTTGCTCACGAGGATTTTAAGATCTTCACTGTCATACAGAGTTAACTTCACATCCTCTTACTCAGCCCATGCATTGTTTCACTTTACCTTGCTCTTCCTCGATGCCAGGTGAACACAGTGACTCTCTCATGGAATATGTAAGCTGCAAGTTAACGTAGCACTTCTGGAGGGCAAAGCAGCCATCCAGTGTAATGTTTCGCAGAGAACTGGCTCCTGGCTCCTTCCTCTCTGCTCTCCTGTGCTCTGAGGAGGGGTCTGGACGGACATTCTGCCCTTGAGCCGCTCACCGTCAATGTGAGCAGGGGAGTGCGCTTCAATTCCTGGGTGCCTGCTGCCGTGAAAACTGCCCCGGTTCAGCCCTGCCCTGTGTGGCTCAGACGGATGTGGGGCCTCGATGTGTGTAGCAGGTTAGTTGTTCATTAAGAGGAAGGGACATTCTCAAAGCGAGGCTGGACTCCTGATGAAACGCCAGGTGACTTCCGGTGTGTGATTTCCAGGCACAGGCGGCTCGTTGCTGGCTCATGTCAGAAGAGGCTGCATGACAAGCGCACAGCGGTCTCTGGGCCTTGATGACCGGCAGGGACACGCTGTACCACACAGGCAACAGAGCTACCCAGTGGCAGGGGACTGTCACTGAGTGCTTCCGGAAAGCCCTATTGGACTTCTTATGGGAGGACAATGAATGGATTCAAAAATTAGGATTTTAATTATCACACAAATTAGAAGGAAATTAATCAGTTCATATTCTATGACTTGACTTGGTGTGGAGCATTGCAGGTTAACTTTTATGGCAAATCATTGATTAACTGAGACACAGCATGAAGTCATAAAGCCCAGACTCCGACTGCATGTTAATCGTTTCCTCTCTTCCCATGTTGCCTCAAGGTTAGAAGCTGGGTTACAGGGAGATGAATGCTGTACACTTGCATGCCCACACTTACAGCCGACTCCCCGAGATGCCATTTGCCTTCTTGTGCTTTCTCAGTGTGGCTGTCAGAACGCTCTGCCCTTTGCTTCCCTCTGTGGTTCACTTGTCCGGTTGTCTGCAGCTACCCTCTGAGCTGGAAACGGCTGCGCTTGCCCTCACCAGATGTCCGGCCACCGCCTGGGATGCTGGTGAAAGTGCTACAGTTTGAGTCTTGAATTTTCACCAGAAGCCTTGGATATTGAAGGCTTGCACCCAGCTCGAGAGCGATGCTCGGGGAAACAAGGTGAAACCTTAAAGAGGTGAGGGCTAATGGAGGGAAGTTGGGTCCCTGGGGCCTTGAAGGGAGTTCTGGGGTCCTGGCTCCTCCTCCTCCTCCTCTTCTTCTCTGTTTTCCTTGGCTTTTCACCATGAGGTGAATAAGTCTTCATCGTGTATTCATACCATCATGGCCACTTGGCTCAAAGCAAGGGGGCCAAGGTGGCCATGGACTGAAACCTCTCAAACTAGAAAATAAACCTTTCTTCCTTGTAAGCTGACATTTTCAGGTATTTGTCACAGTAACAGAAAGATGACCAAAAAATAGACACTTGTTCTTCTGTTGTCCCAAACACAGAAGGGTTACTGTCAGGTCATACTTCCTGGTGTAGAGCTCACAGAGAGGGGTCAGGAGGCCAATCTCTCTGAGGACAGACATAAGGCATGCGTTGGAAGTAGCTGCTGACTGGAATGCTAGTGCACACGTCAGACGTAACATGCCCAGCTCTAAGCCACCAAGCGCCCTCCATCCTGCCCTCAGCCCAACTTCACCTCCAATGTGTCCTCTTCAGTCTCCTCCCTGTTGGTGTACTACACCTCGGTCCTTCCTGTTGCCCAAGGAGAGTCAGAGTCATCTGAGCCTTCAGTCATGCCTGCAGGTTCTGTGACAGCACAGAGGCAGGAACTGAGCACGCCTCACCACTGCTGCGTAGGCTGTGCTGTCACCGTAACTGCCTTTGTTCCAGGGCCCCCAGGGCCCTGTGGTGGCTTCCTCTTAGGCCTGCTTCTTCCATCCTTGTCGTTTTAGTTGTGTGTCAGCACCTCGGCCAGAAGGAGCCCGCTTCAGCGTGAATGAATCATGTGACACTCTGCTTGGTACTCTACTGACTGCATCTTGCTTGAAAGGATGTGGAGTCTGGCCCCAGTGACTTCCTGGCTTGATTTCCCACCATTATCCCTTTTTCAAGCTACCTGGCCTTGTGACAGTCACACCTGCCATGCCCACTGCCAGGAACGCTTGCTTCTCTGGTAGCCGCAGGGCCCAGCTCCGCTGAGTGACCTCGGTGTCCTCCCTGGGGCTCCCTGCATACTAACACACTAGCTTTACACCCTGACTTGGCTGGCCACTGCACTGAGATGTTCAGCTGAGCATTATCTAGGACAAGGGCACCTCAATTCTCACACTCAATCCCCTATACAATTCTGGTCCCAAACCAAACAGGGTGAGATTGGAATCAAATTTCCGCTTAAGGCAACATTGAACCAAAACATTGAATTTGATTCAGTTCTCATGCAACTTGGTGTGTGAACTTCAGCTGAAGGGCTTCCTAGGAAAGAAGACTGACCTCCCTCAAGGCACAAGGAGGCCACTCTTCTTCCAGGCCTGAATTATACCATCAATCCCCAGTCAGGGCTGCCATCCTAAGCCACCTTGTCTAAGACAGGAGCTCCTTCTGTTCCTGCTCCTGGCACTCCATCATGTACAAAGGACTGAAAAATGCTCAACACCTATTCGAGGTCAAGGTTGGAGGATGCGCCAGACTCATCTGTAGGATTTGATGATTTCCATCATGTAAATACTTTCACCACGGCCAACTCTGAGCTACCACAGTGAAGATGAGTGCCTTGAAAAATTTCCAAAACTATAGCAGTTGTTTTGTTGTGAGCCAGTTTGAGCCAGCTTTGGCATTTCCTGTCTTTATCTCTTCTGTTTGTCTCTTTAGTCTCAGTCCTTCATGTAGTGAATATTTTATTCTTGTATTTTGTATATCAGCTATTATCAACATTAGTATTTCAATTTGGGAAGCAATTTTGAGGCTGTTTGTTGCTAGTATGCTGTTCAGAGCAGTGCCCTTACACAGTAGGTGCTTAGTGAGACTTTGCTGAAGGAGATTATTAATGAAAGGAGGAACAACTACTAATCAGACATTGATAGGTTTGTGGCTACAGAACATAAGACAATGTCTTTGATCTTGATTTTCATCCAGTTGTGAAGACACATTTTCACAATATAATAAATTATGGACTAAATAGAAGCTTCTCTTAGCACATAGGGAAGTCATCAAATAACTAAATCATCTTCTAATACCTTTCCTCTTCATCAGACTCTAGATGTATATATTAGTCTGTTTTCTGTTGCTAGAACAAAAAACCTGAGGTTGGATACTTTAGAAAGAAAAGGGGTTTCTGTAGCTCACAGTTTTGAGGCTGGTTGTCTAATATGGGGCAGCCCCCACTGCTCAGCCTTCGCCGAAGGTCTGCATCCAATGTCACAGCATGGCAAGAGTGGGAAGAGAGTGGCCATGTGCAGAGACGATCACATGGCAAGACAGGAAGCAGAGAGAGTCAAGTGCTAGATGCACTCTATTTATTAAGACCTATTCTTTTGGAGAGATAACCATTGAGCTAACCAAAGGTACTACACTAATGCGTTCCAAGGATGGTGTCCCCTCACCTGGTCACTCCCAACAGACCTTTCCACTTACAAGTCTCACCTCCTCAACAACACTGCATGGAGGATCAGGATTGTAGTATGTGTACCTTTGAGAGACACACTCAAACCGCAGCAACAGAAATTTAGGCTGCAATGGTGCCATAGTAACTGGTTCAAGGCATCTCAATCCATTCAACACATGTTCCTCAGATTGGAAAACATAGCTTTGGGCCAACACCCACAGTCTCCAGCCAGCCTTGGAGCCAGAACTAACCCTAATGGCCCACAGTGCTCAGGATGGAGTGGCTGGAGAGTAAGTTCTTTGCAATCCCTGGGCATGTCTGGGCTCTTGGTGCATGCTGGGGTCACGCGTACCACTGATGTCAGAAAAGGTCATGGATGCATTCATGTCCTTAAAATACAGTGATCCTATTTAATGGCAAACATGGGCCCAAAGAATATGATCCATTTTCTCTGTGCCTCCTTAGTTCTGAAAAAGAGTGAGGTGGAGCTGAGGGCAGTGGTGGCTTTTGTTTCCCCTCTGTGGATCATTGGTGAGTTAATATGCAGTTCATCTCTGTGTTTGCAAATGCAGGAGGTTGGACAAAGTGAACCTCGTACTGACAATGCTGTTCTGATAAATTCTGTACACATGCATATTGATCAATAGTTTTTTGGGCAAAATCCATGAATTACTCTAACAGGTGCTCACAGCCTATGTGGTGACTTTCATCAGAACCTGGCAACTTCTTGGGTGAGGTCCCTGGCTTTCTTTGTGGGTAGGAGAGGTTAAGAAAAGAGTGGACCTTGTGATTTTTGAGAAGGGACTTCATGATTTAGCTTCTTGTTCTCTTCCTTTCTCCAGTGGGAGAGTCTTCAGGACTCTTTCAGAGGTGCTTCAAAGGCAGAGCTATGGAGCCTCTGGGTAGACTGGCCCTGTCTTGCTAATACAAATGTCTTTAGAGGGGCAGGGATGTTGGGTTAAAATACTAGATATAGAGCCAGGAGTGGTGGGGCATGCCTGGAATCCCAGCACTCAGGAGGCTGCGACAGGAGGGTCATCACGAATTCCAGGCCAGCATGAGCTATATAATGCTTGAGGCCGGCCTGAAGTACATAGTGAGATCCTGTTTTTAAAAAAAAGGTAGGAAAAAAGGTCAGTTACAGATTTAAAAAGCAGCAGGGTAACATTTCACCTATAAATTAGAAAATGTTTTTAAAAAAACTTTTCTATTGTGATAAGACAGGTACTCTTCTTTATTAGCCTGGAGTGGAACACACTTGGAAAGAATTTGACAACATGAATATAACCTAAAAGATAATTATACCTTTTGGCTTATAATTTAAATTCTAAAAAATTATTCAAAGTAAAACCTAAAGTGCAGAGAAAAGCATGGTGCATAAAGACTCATATGTTAAACACATATTTATTGAGGGTTTACTAGGTACCAGATCTTTTTCTGTGTGCTAGGAATTTAGCAGTGAAATAAAAACAAAAACCTTGCCTATAAGTCTTACTTCAAGCTCCAGACATGGTTAGTCAATAAATAAAACAGTCAAGCAGCTTGCACATTATAAAAAGCTTCTTGAAACAGTCTTTTCTGACTGAAATGAATTAAGCCCACTAGGGTTTACCTACTGGAAATGATTTTTAACAGTGGTTATAAACAGATATGTTATACCACACCAATGAGGTGAGGCCCGAGAAGTGCGTGATAGCTGTCAGACAGTTTCTCAGACTGTTGATCATGAAGTTTTCACGTGACCCATCAATGTCAGTCTTTAACATATGTTCCAAGGCAAATGAAAACACCTGTCCATGTGGGCCATGCAGATGCAAACCAACCTGCATGATGTGTTCTTAGCAGCATTACTCGTAATAGCTATGGAGTCAAAACAACGCACATGTCTGAGACTTAGTGAATGGATAAATGGTAGTGGTATATCTATATAGTGGCATATTACTTGACAATTAAAATCGTGAAGTGGTGGCACAGCCATAACATGGACAAGCCTTGAAAATATTGTGCTAAAAGAAGCCACTCACGGAGGACCACATCTTGTATGGTTCCAGTTAGACGAAGTGGCAAATCTAAGGTAGAAGTAAATCAGTGGTTGCCAGTAGCTGGAGGGGAAAGAGACTCTGAGGGTGTGGCAACAGCAAAGAGTGACATTTCTTTTGGAGATAATGGAGGTATTGAACCATTGACTGTGAATACACTAAAACTGATGAATTATATTAAGTGGATGAATTGTATGGTGCGTGAATTATATCTCATTGAAACTGTAAAAAAAGAATACTATTCCTTGACATGTGATCATCAAACTACTAAGAAAAATCAAAGACCTTTAATGCATTCAGAAAAATATCCCTGCATGAGAACAACTGTTTATGTATGCAGATTTTTCATCAGGGACTTTGGGAGCAGAAGGCAGTAGAACAAGAGAGTAAAGTTGTTAGCCAGGAAGTCCTGTGACATTACCTTTCATGAATGAAGGCAAAATGGAAACATTCTTGGGTGAAAGAAAACTAGAAACCAACCACTGACAGACCCACTGTGTACTCACTGCTGAGGCAGTTTCTTCAGCATGGTGAGTGGTCAGATGGGGGGATCCCCAAGAATGGGGAAGACAGAAGTGGTAATGATCTGAGCAAGTCTAACACACATTAATTATTTCTGTTAAGTTCTTTAAAATATATGTTGAAGAATTATAACGTTGAAGAGCTTCGGTATTTGTATTTATAAAATATACAGCAAGTCTTACACTAAGGGGATTGAGCAAAACAGACCTGTGTGTTTTGTTTGAAATAACAAAATGTTACTAGATTGTGAAAATCTCACATATATATATGTACATATATATATATATATATATATATATATATATAAATTTTTCTAGGGACCATTATATATATACATATACACAGACACACAGACACACAGATATATATATATATATATATATATATATATATATATATGTTTTCTAGGGGCCATTATATATATATATACACACAGACACATATATATGTATGTATATATATAATGGTCCCTAGAAAAGTTTCTATAAAGAGACAGGAGCTATATCCCCAACACCATGCTGGGGGATCCTAGAAGGGTGAGGCAGTGGGTCCCGCTGAAGGGATGGCAGGTAGACTAGCTTTATCCTCCATAATCTAGTCCTACTTTGCTTCATAATGATCCTGGTCATAACTCACTTATTTACTGAGACATTGATGAGTTAAGACTTCCAGTGTGACAGATGCTAGCGAGAGCTAAAATCTTGAACCAAGTTCATGAGAAAGAAAAGCTAAGGACCATGAAGGTGGTGATGCCAGCCCTTCACAGATTCTTGACTCCACAAAGGGAAGCTGAGGAAAACCATGCTTCTTTGAAGATGACTTGATTATTTCAGATTGAGTTCAAAGTAGAGAAGCAAACAAAGTGAATAACAACAAATTCCGAGCGGTAATTCTTAGCCCATAGTTATGTGTGACTAGATACAGACCTTAGATGAGATCTATGGCCTTAGAAACCTTGAGCTAAGAATTTAAGGTAACCTGGGTTAGAAGTACCCTGGTTACTGTCAGAATCAAAGTGAAAATCTCTCTGGAAGAGTGCTCTTTCAGTGTCTCCCTCAAGGGTTCTCAGAGGTGGAGCTGGAACACGAGTTCATGATTTAAAAAAATCATTAAGCCATGCAGGAGAGTCAGAAAGAAATGACTATAGCTCACACACAAACCCTTCCCAGATACAAAACATAGAATAAGGCTATTACGTGTTTCAGGGCATAAAATAGGTGGTTGGAAGTATCAGGAGAAAGAGGGCAGTCAAAACTAAACAAGCAAATATATGGAGATGCAAAAAATATTTGAAGTGAAACATTTATTAATGTGCACTGTTATTAATGTGCACTGTTCCTTTGCACTGGGTAGAGTGTCTTGCATTGGAAGAATAGAGTAGAGAAGGGGAGAAATAGTATCTATAAATTGGATAAATCTAGTAGGCACCACCTTAATCAAGTGATGAAGGTTAACGTCACCAGAGACCTCTCACATGCAAGAAGGACATCACGAGAAGCAGGCGTCTTTTCCCAGACACATCAATAGCCCTGGTCTAATAAAAAAACAGAATTGTCACACTCAAACCGAGAGACACTCGGCAGGTTAGCTGGTCAGAGCGTCTCATGATAGGAAACATGAAGGCTGAGGCATTCTGGAGGGAGGTTAGAGAAACGACGCTACAGGAACACAGTGGAACACAGGTATAGGCCCACAACTGTCTGTAAACTATTCAAAACTATTCTTATTTTTTGTATTTTTTAAACTTTATTTTTTACTAGTATATATTTGTCATGCATATTGATTGCATTCAGCATTGCATTGCATTTTTACCTGTATGTATTCTATCTTAATTCTTCTTCCTCCTAGTGCCCTTTTAGATAAATGGGAGCACCTCGAGACCATACCTTTCAAGTGACATAAATCAGACTCACATTTCTTGACTTCTTGACGATGGGAGAGGTATTGTGAAATGTCTGTTTAGATCTTCTCCTAGTCCAGTGATATGGGGTACGATCCCTTCTCTCAGGCCTGGAAGTGGTGGTGAGCTGCAGGTCCCAGGCAGCCACATAATCAGGGGGGAAACACCCCACGTGCTGCAGTGTGACGTGCGGCTGAGCCAGGCTGTGGTAGTGGAGGCGTAACACGTGCATTTTGACCACACTTAGGGTGGAACACAACCCTGTCATGTAGTAGGCAGGAATGCAAAGGCGTAGATGTAGCCATTTCTTTGAGTCACTGTTCATAACTGGTAATCTGTTCGCATTCAGTCTCATGCTCTGCCTACACGTAATTCCTTCATCGCTTAGTGTGTCCTGGGCTTCTCAGCCACTTAAAGTACAGGGCTGGGCATGTGGCAGCCTGCACCCACAGGTGAATTACCATTTCATTCTTCTTACAGGTTATGTTTCATTCTTTGCACAAATCCAAATCTGTGAGCAGAGGCTTTCCTTGGCCCACTGTGGGGAGGTGCCTCGCCTCTTCTAAGTGTTTCAGCTGTGGAGGGTGATGTGGGATGAAATGTCCTGCCAGACATTCGTACACTGCAGCACTATCGCAGGAGATCGAATGCAGTGGAGCCTT
Source organism: Dolichotis patagonum (assembly GCA_004027295.1). NCBI lineage: Eukaryota > Metazoa > Chordata > Mammalia > Rodentia > Caviidae > Dolichotis > Dolichotis patagonum. The sequence continues at coordinate 123,755 of PVJX010001689.1, forward strand.
GAAGATGACAGGCTTACACTAGACCTCGAAGGCGGGGTCCCCATGCTGGGATTGGCGCTGCACTAAGGGGAGCAGCGGAGGCATCAGTATGGGCACATGGGGACAGCCCAGGCACACCGAGCGAACCCTCGCCAGACACGCAATCTGCTGGCACCTTCTTCTTGGACTTCCAGACTCCAAAACTTTAAGGGATAAATGTCCATTTTCAAAGTGACCCGGGCTGTGTATGTTGGCATAGCAGCTGGAGATAGGCAGAGGATCAGGTCACTGAATGTCATTCAAAGAGCTAGATATAAGACAGTAGAGGGAAGCTTCCTAACATTGGACCCAGGAATCGAATGTTACTTAGCCTTAAAAAGGAAGGAAATTCTGATACGTGTAAAACCTGGATAACTTTGAGGATCTTGTGCTGAGTAAAAATAAGTCAATCATAAAGGGACAAATGCTGAGTGATTTCTCCTGTATGAGAATCCTAGAGCAGTGAAATTCAGAGACGGAAATAGAGCGGTGTTTGTCAGGGGCCAGGGAGGAGAAAATTGTTTTATAGGCTGTTTCCCTTTGAGAGGATGGAAGGATTCTGGAGACAGATGGCGTTAATAGCTCCACAGCAGTGTGAGTGCACTTAGCGGCATGTGAGTGAAGCCTAGTTCAAATGGTGAGCTTTGCTATGTGTGTTTTAATATTTTACCAGAGAGAGACAGGGAAAAAGAGAGACAGCGAACAAAGAGAAAAGAAAAGCAATGGAGGAGAGAGGAAAAGGGGAGGAAGGTAGGGAGGGGAAAGGGGAACCCGAGCTGGGCAGAAACTCTGTGAAGCTTCCCTGGGCCTGATGACCACTGACCACCCCGTCACCCCATGAACCGCTCGCTCCCAAGCTCACTGGAGACTCAGGGCCACAGCTCCTGTGCCTTCTGCCTTCAAGGACCTGGCTTTTCTGGATGGGAGCCATCCATCCACAGCAGATCACATAAATCAAGAGGAAAAACAGCCTCCATGTGTAAGTTTTTGATTTATTTTGATGGTTTCTTTGAGAAGATCTTAAACACTGACTGCACTGTTTTCTTGTATTTCCTCCCAAATAGACAAGCTTTCAAGTTCTTTTTTTTTTTTTTTGATCAATTTTAGCAAGATTAGTTTTGCTTTTCTTTTTTTCTTTTTTTTTTGGGTACTGGGGGTTGAACTCATGACTGCATGCTTGCAAGGCAGGTGCTTATGCTGCTGAGCTAAATCCCTGGCCCACAAGATTAGTTTTGGAAGCTAACTTTCAGTAAGATCTTAGAGGTAAGTTCGTTTTTCTCCTTTTATGTTTGGTTGTTTTAAAAAATATAAATCATATATTTAACTTTTTATCCTGTCAGAAAATTAGCAGCAAAAATATACAACAGTTAAAAGGATTCGGACTTTGATCTGCTCCACTCCATCGTGTGCTGGGTCTGCTGCTGCCACCGTGGGGCCCCTGATGGCAGAACTGGGGAGCAGTGGAAGGGTCACTTCAGAGAGCTGGTGTTTAATCTGGTTTTACTACCACGACTACACACTCCTTCCCTTCATTGCAGGGAGGAAAGGAGAGAGAGTGAGGGGTGGGGAGGAGAGGAAAACGGGTGGAGGAGGAGGGGGAGGTAGAAGAAAAGAACAAGGAGGAGGAGAAGCAAGGGGATATGAAGAAGAAAATGAGAAGAAAGCATTCTGATTGAAGGGATATTCAGTGAGCACTTATGTGGCAGCAATGGAAACAAGAACTCAGTATTATTTAGTCTCGTAATAACTTTGTGAGGCCTCATTCTGTTCTAAGGAGATTCTGAAGCCCTGACCAGGGCTGCAAGCTCCTTACCCTCCAGCTTCCCTGACTCCGATAGGCTCCCCTGTCTGCTTCACAAGTTGCTACTTTCTGAAAGAGTCCCATAGTTCAGAAGCTACTGACCGGCCCTCGGTGCACGTGTCCAGGAAGTGCTGGGCGACCTATGACTGGCCCCGGGAGGGCTCCTGGTTCCCAGGGAGCACCACTCAGCTCCAGGTAGCGCAGCCTTTGTGGGTGGTTGCCTGGCCCGTGGGTGCTGCTTTAAGCCCATTGCTCCTTTCTGGTGCGGTTCTTGGTGTGTCATCTCCTGCCTGACTCCTGTGAGGGATGCAGGTTCCCTCATCTTCTGTCGCTGCAAACCCCTGGATTAAGAGTGACTCCCTGCCCTAGAGCTCCAAGCTTCTGCAGAGGCTACTGTGCTCAAGGGGGATTGTGGCTGGCTGCTGCTGCTCCGGGCCAGTGCTCCGCGGTGGGGGATGAGCCCTGTCGCAGTCTAATCACAGCTGTACCGTGAAGAATCCTTTAATGCCGCAGCCTTGGCGGCTGTCAGAACAGGCTCCTCTGCCCTGGTGAGAACGGATTGCTGCTCTTCAGAGCAGGAAGGCCGGAGGAAAGAGGGATGTGGACAGCAGTTTCTTTACACTGAGCTCTTTCTTAAATTGCAGAAGACTTCCAGTTGTGGCAGCTGTGGTTTTGAGGGCCTGCTGTGTTCATTTGCATCTCTCTAAGGTTTTGCTCTGTTTTTGTACTGAAGGAGCCTGTAGGCCTGAGGCCTTTCCACCTTCTCTCTCCCGGAGTAGTTTGGCTTCCCAGCACAGGACTCTCTAAAGGCAGCACCACCTTCACTGATGGCTCAAGGCTGAGCACGGGGCTTTTTGACTTGCTTTTCCTTGGTGAGCAGGTGTCTCTTGATTCTTGACTTGGTGCTTTGCCTATTTTTAGCTTTCAAAGGCCTATGTAGAAATTCTTGCTTGACCCTGCACTTGCCTTGCCATCTGGCACACAGTCTTGTCTTCCTTTCCTCTTTTCAAAAGTCCTTTGTCAGAGACCAGCAGTCCCCAGGGAAGCGATCCCCCCACCACTTTGCTTACAAGTGAGTTTCAAGGGTGGATTTATGACCTGCTTCTGCTACTGTGGTTGGTCCTGCTCCTCTTTCCATTATTAATTTTTTCTACTTCTCATGCTATGGAGGAGTCTGGCTGGATGTAGGGGAAGGAGATATGGGTTTGTGTGATCAGCGAGGGATTCCTGTCCTCTGCCACGGAAGCTCCTACAGGGTTGCAGTGTGCGACTTCTAGCCCAGAGGCATCCGCGTCTCCACATTCGGGAGCTGGCCCCAAAGTAGCCAGAGCACTTTTCAGCTGTGTGTGGAGGAAATCAACTCAAACCCTCACAGACGAAGGGGAAATACGTTTGCTCGTGTTACCGAGAAGCCCACAGAAGGGCTCAGCTCCAGCAACCGTGTGATTCAGGGCGCCAGGCCTCCCGTCCTGCTCACGCTGCATTTCCACATCTCTTGCCTCTTGTTGCTTTCCTCTCAATGCTGCAGATGATTCAGACACACTTACACATGTGTGCGGATACGTACATGTATATTTGTACCATTTATGTTCATTGCTTAAGGTACCATCTATTTCTGGAGCTTTCTCTGTGTTTGAGAGACACTAGCATCAAAATTTGTCCTGATCTGGGTGTCTCAGTTCATTTTGTTTTGATAATAATACCACAGACTGGGTCAGTTACCTAGAGATGAGGTTTGCTTTGGTCAGTGGTCTGGCCCATGGTCAGGGGTTTGTCTGGTGGTGGCTGTCTCCCGCTGGCAGAGTCCGTGGTGAGCTCATGTGGTGGGAAAAAAGAGTGTGCATATGCACGTGTCTAGTCTCTGCCCCTTCTTATAAAACCATGAGGACCCAGCCATGAAGATTAACCCCAGAGACCTTATTTCTAATCCCTCCCGAAGGCCTCACCCTTGAATACCGTGAGCAGGTTAAATCTATCTCACTCACGGTGAGGATTAAACTCCATTGTTAGTCTCGGGGTGGGGGGATAAAAGTATGTTCAAACCATAGCCCTGGGTCCCTAGGCCTTCACTGTGATCATGCAGAGGGTCTGGGCCTGGAGAAGGGGCCTGAGGAGTAGCGTGGCAGGACAGCCACCAGCGGGGGCAGCCGCAGTGTCTCATGTGGCCACTGTGCAAGACAGCCCTGGCTCTGGGGAGCGGAACCGCCTGTGGAGAGCGCCCCCCCCCCCAGGCAGGCTGCCTTCCTCTGGGCCTTGCTCAGCCTCTCTTCTAGACCCCAAAGGGAGGAGCGAGTTCACACAGAAGCACAGGCGCCCGTGCTTTTTGTTTCCGCAGCTGCCGAAAGCTCCAGCACAGGGGATCTTCTGTTTTCACCCTCCCGGGGACCCCAGTGGCCAAGTCAGCTCCTTGCCTATGGTCAAGCCAGGGTTACAGGGCGACTTGGTTCTGATGTTGCTCGTCGTGCTTCCTAGGACACTTTTCATTGCTTGTTGACGTTGTGAGCACCTTCATGAAGGGAGACAGTAGTGTGCATGATTTTCTCTAAAGGAGGATATAAACAGGATTAACCTCTGTGATTAAACAATGCCCTTATAGTAAGGCTATTTGCAATCATACACATTAACTATTCCAAAGAAAGGAAAACACAGTAGGGTAGTTAGCCCTATGTAGAAAAAAAAAATACAAGCAAATTTGCACAGGGTTTCAGGAAAGCATTTCATTTCAGTCTCAGCACTGCTTCACCGATGGTCCCGTAGCCTGATGCATTCATTAGAGGTGTGATTTTTCACAGGGGCCTCCTCTGCACTGTGCCGTTACTGAAGAGTTCTTCCTGTCACCTTCAAAAATCCAAACCATAAAGACCTTCAAAAATAGCCTGCTGTAGGGCCAGCTCTGGGTCACCGGTAAAATTCACAAAAGAATACATCCTTATGCTACCAAGCACTTATGGTTTTGTATTTAGCCATATGTAGATTATTTGTTGCCTTTGAAAAAAAAAATAGTTTGCTTCCCAATGTTGACACTTGATTGACTCTAAAACCTCAGCAGCAGCATCACCACTGTCTCCAAGGAAGAACAAGAGACACTGCATAGCCCCATGCTCGAGGTGGCTGTGAGACTAGACCAATCCAGAACTCATATTTTATGCGTCTCTCACTTCAATGAGCAAAATGTATCTGTTTCTTCCTTTCTGTATGCTAATATCCCACTAATCAACAACCTTGATGGATCAAACAGTAAGGATAACATACCCTACAGACGCGCCAGTTTGCATTATCTGTCATGCAGAATGCGGAACTGCGAGACAAGTAAGTGGATAGCGCTGGCGCACAGGGCTGGGGCTGCTGCTTCAAAGTTGCTCTGCTTGAGGAGCATGCGCGCATGTGCACAGTATTATTTCTAACAAGACATTAACAGGCTAATAGGGCTGTCAGTGACTGTAAACAGCTTGCTATTTGTCTTTACTGCAAGAGAAGCAGAAAAATTCCCTGACTGTTGCACTAGAAGGAGCCGTCCTAGTGACTATGTCCATATGGTAGAGATACTGATAGCTTTTGGTTATAAAGACAGTAGAAGGTCCTTGTCTGCCTCATTTCCAATAAACCACAAATGAAATGCTAAGCAAGATAGCCAGGTTTCACTTTGGCTTGCTTGTGTGCTTTTTAAAACAAAGAAGTGAAGGAGATGGGCAAGTGCTGATGATCAAAACGAAGGCCCCGGCATACCTCTTGGTGTCTTCACTTGGAAACTGCACTCTTGGCGATCTGTGCCTAGGTCCGGCTTCTTCAGGGTGAGCACCAGCGTCTTCCAGAACGCCACCGCCAGGGCCAGTAAGCTGAGGATGAAAGGAAACAGAAGCTTGAACAACACTGGCTTTGAAGATTACAAGGACTGATACGGGCCCCAAGCCACCCTCTTGCGTTTAGGGCCTGTTTTCCTGACTGTAACCCGAAGGAAGTTCCAGCAGCTGGGGTGACCCTGGTAGATTGTGTGTGTTGGGGGGTAGCACAGGCAGGGAGGGAGTCAGGGGTCCTGCCTGGGTGATGCTGCCCCTGGCCATAAAGGTTTGCAGAAACATGCTTACCTCCCTGACTGCTTCTTTGTTTCCTGGACAGATAAGGCTAAGGGCATGTAATATTCTAGCTAGCAGACACTGCAGAAACTTGGAAATAATAGTTTAGTAGAGTGACTTGTAAGGACAGACGTGTTGGGAAAAGTATAAATCCATAGGCTAGTGAAAATCATGCACATTAGGGAAAATCAAATAGCTAAGGAGCTTATCCACATACCTGAACTACTGGGCATCTGACCGGGCTGTGAATGTGGCCTAGTTTCTTGTATCCAGTTCTATTTCAGTATCGTTTTGGGGGAAGAGATCTGAGGCGGTCTTTGCAGATTGGTCATCTTCTAGTAATACATGTGCAGTGGAGGCAGTGATAACAGACTTCCAGTCCTCGTGTGACCAAGCCCATGTGAGACAGTGCTAAGTGTCAGGATGCATCAGACACAGGACAAGTGCTGTGTGGGTCGCAGGCTAGAAGCGCAGTGAAACCTGAGCACCTTGCACGGAGGATCAGGATCTGTTGGCAGCATTGCTGCTGCTCTCCTCACTGCTCGGCTCTCCATAAACCCTCCTTCCTTTCTGAGCTGCTCAAATGGCAACTCGGGGTCTCTCTGGGGGTTCTGTGTTTGACTCAGCCTCCCTGTCCCCAGGGTGACATCCCTGAGTGGAAGAGGCCTGGATAACAGGCTGTCAGATTCTAGTTAGTCAAGTCAGGCTAAGGGCACCTTATATTCTAAGGGCACCCCATCCAGGGCTTGCTGCACAACTGGTGATCACAGAGGCACTCAAACTAGGAAGCTCTGGGCATGCAGTGGGAGGAAGGCTTCTCATCCCAGGCAGCCGGGCCGCGAAGATGGATACTGGGCTGTGCTCAGGTCTATCCAAGAGAACGGCCTTACGGCCGTGTTATGTGAAGATACCTTGGGGCCCTGCAGCCACATACAGGGGCATGGGCCAGGGTCTCTGGAGTGGAACTGGGTCTTCGGAAATCCAGACTTTCCTTGCAGTACACTGATGAATACATGTGCATGTATGAATGTGTGTGTGCATGTTTGAGTCTGGCATGCGGAATGGGTGAGCATAGGGTAGAGTTTGGCATGCTGCTTGTGTGTGCAGAGCAATCCGTGTGCGTGTGTGCTCGTGCACACCGTGCTTCCAGCAGAGTTGTTGAGCTTTCTGGTTCTCAAGAGCCCACAGGGTCCCTGGTTGCTTCCTGTGTCACCTCTAGGAGAATGCTCACTGGCATGACTGGTGAGAATCCAGTAAGAGTCCTGGAAGCCACGGAAGAGCCACTCTCAGAGGACCACCGCAGAGACATGGGGATCATGTGGGAGAGAAGGAAAGACCCAAAGGACAAAACTGGAGAGACAGCATACGGATGGTAATAGAGGAGAAGGAACAGATGGGGTGGAGGCGATAGTTAAAGAAATAACAGGAAATTTCCACTGATCTGAAAGAAACATGTTCGCTGATTTAAAAAGACTGAGTTCCAGGCTGTATGGTTACCTCTCTTGGTAAATTTCTGAAGCTCAGTGGTAACAAGAAGCTTACATGCATACAGCTCAGCCAGAAAGAACAGCTTATTAACAAAGGGAAATTAATCAGATCGGGATATTTCTCTGCAATATTGGAAACTAAGACTATGGAATAACCTTAAAACTTACTTTTAACCTTAAAACTTACTTTTAAGGTTATCCAAGGATCCTCCGCTGAGTTTAGATGAGGCTCTCTTGTCAGCCTAGCGGGAAGATGTTTGTGGATACCCCAGGGATTCTCAGAAGTAAAGCAGAAATTGCTGAGCACTGTCATCCCTTGATATGTGTCTGTGAGGGATGGTTCCAGAAACCCTTCTCAGACATCAAAATCCACTGACTCCTTTACATAAAATTGGGTAGGTTTTCATAACACCAACATACAACCTGCTATAGACTTTACATCGTCTGTAGATTACTGATAACACGTGATACATTGTAAATGTTGCACACATAGTATTTATATTGTATCATCTAGGAAGTAAGAACAAGAAAAATGTCTGTACATGCTCAGCACAGATATTGTTTTCAAATATTTTTGATCCATTTTGCTTGAGTCTGGAGATACAGAACCCAGACGTGGGGAAGCGTGACTGTCTCTAGAAATCGATACGTAATGAGAGTGCACAGTGGGACCCACAGTTAGCATGCTATGCAGACATAAAATTAAAGCTTTTGTGTCTTTATAATTAAAGGGAAAGACTAGGATAAAGAAATCAAGAACAAGTAAAGAGAAGGAATTGAATTTTGGGAAAAAGCAAATGCAAACTAAAATAATAAAAGTAAAAAAATTAGTTTTGTTTTTTCTTAAAGATCAACAAAATAGATTACTCGAACATCAGTTAAGGAAAAGTAGAGATTAGGACTAAGAAAAAAGACAAAACCATAAACACTAAAGAACAAAATTGTAAAAATTGTTTATGTAACTCTTGCAAAAAAATTTCTAGAAAAATTTAGAGTCAAAATTTTAAAAAGAAATAGAAAGCTTGAATAAGGCATTTACCTCTGAGGAATCTGGAAAGAGGACTAGCTGGGTAGTGTAAGGAGTGAGCAGGTGAAGGTGTGTTTATAGTTGGTCACCTACCCTCCAAATCACACATGGTGACATAGCTATTGATGCTGCACCACAATTGTCTCCAGAGCAGCACAAATGCGAATTCGTGTGAGTTCACCCCAGATCTACAGAATCGGAAGCCCTGGAGATGGGCATCTGTGATTCATCAAGCCCACAGCTGATGTGAAGCACACTAACTTCCAGAACCACTACACAGACCGTAGAAATGACCGGTACTCTTCTTTATTATCTTTCTTTGTATTTCTCTCTCTTTCTTCCTTTTCTTTCCTTACTTTATCTGTCCATCAATCTAGTATTTATTTTAAATACTCAGATTATGCAACTTTGTAAATTGCTAGACCATTTTGCCCTTAAAGATGAATCTGTATTGAATTTTGCCAAGCACTTTTCCTGCATGATTAAAGTAATCTTATGAATTTTTCTTCCTTATACTGATATATATGATGGATCTTTTGATGTTAAATGCTGCATTTTTGCTTTAAACTTTAATCACCATGATGCATTATACTTAAAAAATTTTGTTCAGTTGAATAGGGGATACATTATTTTCTTTAGGATTTCTGTACTAAGTTCATGAACAATACTGTTATGATTAAAATCTAGATGTCACCCAAGAGTCTCATGCACTAGGTGTTTGGAAGGTGATTGAGCCCTGGGGCTCACAGCTGACTGCCTCTTGGGAGGTGGTCCTGGTCAGAGGTGGTGGGGTAATTGGCTGTGACCTGGGAGGGTGCATCTCCCTTCCTGCATCCTCCCTTCTCTCTGCTTCTTGACTGCCCTAAGAGGGTAGCTTCTTCCTGGCTGGGCCTTCCCATCATTGTGATTCTGTTTTAAAGCTGCTGACCATGGACTGAAACTCCTGAAGCTGTGAGCCAAATAAACCTCTCCTCCTTAGAGTTGTGGGTATTGGGTGTTGTGTGAAAGTGACTAAGACAGTGACCAAGGTGAATACTGAGTGCTAATTTTCTTTTTAAAATGACATATACAAAATTTTTGTCTCATAATTATATAGACCACATCTCAGTTTTCTTTTCTCTCATTGCTGAGAGAAAATACCTGATAACCAAAGTTAAAGGGGGCAAGGTTTTATTCTGTGGTTTTTTAACTCAGGACCTTGCGCTTGCCAGGCAGGCGCTTATGCCCAGCCCCTAAGGGGCAAGGTTTATTTGGCTCACAGTTTGTAGATGTTTCAGTCCATAACGGACTGGCTCCATGGCAGGGTAGTGTCACAGAGGGGCACTGCAGAGGAGAACTGGTTCATGGCTGAGCAGAAGGTAACCAAGTAGCAAAGGACAGAGAGAGAGGTAAGTCTGTTTTTGGTCCCTTATATTGCTTGCAGACTATCCATCCTAAGGTGGGTGTGGCACTTATACCCGTAATGCCAGCATTGAACCATGAATCAGTCACAAACTCTATATTCAGCAGCCTCCAAAAAGCCTGCCCCTGGCTACGTGAGGTTTTGTGGGACATCCAGACACAAACCATAACGGGCCTCACAAGAATGAGTTGGGAAATATTTTCCCTTTCTCTTTTCTGTAAAGGAGTTTATGGAATATTTATGCCATTTTTTCCTAATATGATAGAATTAGGAAAACAATGAATGAAAATATATGAGACTTCTGCTCATAGGTAGGTTTTACTTAGAGACTCAATGTCTTAATCCTTCATATTTTCCTATTCTTAATTCAGATTTTCAATTTTTTTCTTGTGTTAGTTTTCATAAATTATGATAATCTGTCCATTTCATCTAAGTTGTCAAATGTGTTAGCAGAGAGTTACTTAAAGCCTTTTATTATCATTTAAACATAATATTGATTTATAATTTATGTACTGTGCAATTTACCCTTGTATGCAATTTATTTTGTATGTATTCAGAGGATACAAAGTAGCAGACACATGGGGTGAGCAAGTAAAAAAATTTCAATGTACTACAGGAGGAGTATGGTTAATAATAGTACTATTAAAATTATATTCAGAAATTTTGGTAAATAGTAATTGTAGTTACCCTTAGCATGGTGATTGTGGTCGCTGTGTTTACTATGAGAGATGATAAAATTTGTCAGTTTGTTCCACTATAATGACCACTTTACTTTAAATATGTATCTTTTAATGTAATGTTTTATATATAAAACATGCACACTAAAATGTATTTTTAAATTAACATATTTATTATCACTTATCCATCAGTGCAGCTTTCAATACCCCTTGAAACATGCATATCATCCTAGAGATAAGCAGTTTTCCAGCTCTGCTTATTTGATAAGCATTACTGCAAAGCCACTGAGAACTACTGACGTGATATTTGGTTAAAAGGAATAAATCATACTACCCATTAAATAAAATCTTGTTACTAGACAAAAGCTTAACAGTATTTATCTGGTAATTCCTATGTTGATTGGAAAACATCGTGGATGTGTTGACATGCTTTTCTTTCTTATATTGATGCAACTATATATATAATTTTAAAAAGCCAAGGAAAATGAAACAGAATAAAACCAAACCAGTATAAGTGATACAGGACTTCAAAACCTTACAAAGCCAACAATAGTTACCATCATGCCTTTTGTTATCTTCAGAATAGCTGCAGTTACCTTTGTAAACAGTAAAAATCAGAACAGAATAGAATAGAAACAATAAAAACAAAGCAATAAAAGCAATAAAGGACTTCAAAATAAGCCAACAGTAAATCCCAAATGATTACCATAGTATGTCTTGCTATCTTTCAAATAGCTACTCATGCTAGCTATCAGATTTAACAGAATCAATTAAAAGAAAAGCGAATAAAACCCAACCCAATAAAACAATAAAAATGATATGGTTTCCAGGTGGGGATCACCTGTGAGTGAGGCCTGGTTCTCTCCCTCTGCAGTCCGTGGATCGCGCTCCGTCTTGTATATTTTTGCAGCTAGTTTTATAAAGTCATGCTTTATTGTAATAAGTAGTTTGATGAAAAGATTGTATTAGTTTATGAAGGTCTAAAAAACTTGTAAATATTTGAAATTGAGGCAATTATCATTGAAAAAATTCACTGACATATAATTTTTGAAAATCCTTTTTCCTCCCAATTTCTATACTTATAGCTCTAAAATGATTCTCTCAAATTAAGGCACTAAAAGGACAGTACAACTCTATGAAAGTGCTCTATGAATAATTTACATTTTAAACAGTGCATACATTTCTTATGTTTGTTAAGTTAATGTCTTTATCAGTTAAAACCACAAAGAGATACATTACACAGTTACAGATATGATATAGCCCACAAAATGCTCTAAATTTGGTTCTTTTGTATGAGTAGTCCCTAATGTCTCTAGTAGTAAAGCAGCTCAACATGAGTTGACAAAAATGCATAGATTAAATGTAATTTCTTGTCTTCTTCCATTCCCCACTCTATAAATTTGTGGAGACTTATACACTATTTTATAAAACAAAAACATAACATTTAATTCCTCCATCAAGTTTGCCATGGGCAATCAATGAGCCATTTTTAAAAATTATTTTAAAGAGAATAAAACAAAGCAGAACAAAGCAGATCAGAACAGAACAATGCAAACATCACAGGATTTCAGGACAAGACAATAGGAAATCAGCAATGGCTACCATAATGTCTTTTGTTTTCTTCAAAATAGCTGTCCATACCATCACACACAATAACTTAAAACCAAACCAATCAAAGCAAAAGAATAAAAGCATTACATGACTTCAAAATAAGACACTAGGAAATCAACTCTGAGACTTTTAAATTCTGAAAGTAAGGGCACTAGAGTTAATAATTTTCACCCTTTCTTAAAATAGTCTTGTATACTCTTGCAAGAGCTCAAGAAAGTCACTTCAGTTTGTGTGCTTTTGAGATATTTTCTTCACTCCTTCCATCGGCTGATCTTGATAGTGATGGCCATTCTACATGAGCACGAAAGTCCCTTCCTCTCACTCATGAGGAAAGATGTTTTATCATGACTGACAGACATTTTCTTACAAATTCAAAGGCAGCACCTGTTTTAGGAATACAGATCTAGCTAAGCTTTCCCCAACTGCGCTTGCATTGCATAGTAATAATTAATGTACTCTACTTGCAGGCAAATATGAAATTAAAACCAAGCCCTCAGTGTGTTTTGGTGCCACAACAAAAACAGAATATCTGCAGTCAGCCCTGAGCCTGCGATATTTGTGTCACAGAACAACCTGTCTCTGCACAGCAAAGGGACCTGGCTTATCACATCCCGTAGCATCCAAGGGCATCAGGTCACATGGTTAACGTGTTTTTTCCAGATTATTTTCTTACCACTGTTCAGAAAGACAGACATTGTAGAAAGAGTCCAAGATGAAGCATGAACAAAACCAGATGATGGATTTTTAGGGATCTTGCTAAATGAGTTACCTACTTTTTTCTGTTCATCTTGAGAACATGCTAATGACAGCATCTCTTGCTGCTGTGACATCATAACTTGCTTCACCTGGAGTACCGAAGTCTTTCTTGTCTAAGTGATCTTTGTGCCTTTTAAGGTGATGTCCTTGACAGTCAAGGCAGGCGGTTGGCTTGCAAACATCCTGGAGGGGTTTGGCACAGGCCTCACAGTGGGCAGGAAAGTGGTGGATTGTGGGAATGAACACATGATCTTTGTGATTTTGGTGATTAATTTTTCCAGCTTCTTGTACTGGTTCCATCTTTATATTTTTTCAACATTCACCCTCATCTGCATATAGCTGGAATGTTTTAGGAATTTCTTCAGTTTCAGTTCTATACACATCTCCTTGGTTTATGGGTCAAACAGGAAATAGTTTTCTTATGCCCACTATCACACATGAATTGGACTGTTTCTCATCTTGTTCATCATTGTAGAATTATTATTATAGTTATTGCTGTTGCTTATGATAACATGTCTTTTCTTCCAATCATCTTTTGCTATTTCCTATTTGGTTCAGAAAGCCAACTTTTGATTTTTTCTCCTTTGCTTTCCTTTGCTTTTCTTTGCTTTCTTTTGCTTCCCTTTGCTTTCCTCTGCTTTCCTTTCCTTTCCTTTTCTTTTCTTTCTTCTTTTCTTTCCTTTCCTTTCCTTTCCTTTCCTTTCCGTCTTTTCTTTCTTTCTTTCTTTCTTTCTTTCTTTCTTTCTTTCTTTCTTTCTTTCTTGATTCTGGAAGGTTTCCATACATTTCATTAGCACTAGGAAAATTAGCAACAATAGTAAAATCTGAAAGGTCCAAAAGTTTAGTCCACCCTTGCTCAATGTCACTCTGTTTGCTGGCCAGAAGCATCTGACTCTTGTTCCTATGCGTGTATTCTTTCCCCAGTGGTGCTTGTATTTCATTTAGTCCCTTATGATGTTTTCATTACCATCTGGTTGCATTTCTCTCTTTCTTATACAGGTCCAATTGTAGCTTTTGATTTGTCCTTTCTTTCTCCAATCTTGTGTATTAACATTCTATCAACTTTAAAATCTTTGCGATTCATTGTTTCCAACAACTCATTAGCAGCCTGTGTTTTAAGGGCTCACTTAAGTGCTATCCTGATATTCTTTTCCAAGGCAGTCGTGAAATTATTTCATTTTTCTTCCTTCTTCAATTTATATTCTTCTGCTTTCTTCATTTTATCAGTCATCTCTATTTTTTTATAGTTCAATATCTTCGGCTATCATGTTGCTTGTTTAGGCTAATCTTTTTTAAAAATATTTTTTAAGAGAACAAAACAAAACAGAGTAAGGCAAATCAGAACAGTACAACACAAGCAACATAGGACTTCAAAACAAGACAACAGGATATCAACAGTGGCTCCTGTCTGTTTCCTGAAGCAGCTTCTTTGCTTTCTTGGGTCCGTTCAAAGTACTGTTCTCCCTGAGGTCCTCCAGCTTTAGTTTCTGTTATGCTCAGCTGAGTAGAAAGAACTTCAGTTTCTATATCTGCTTTGAATGTTCTCTGTTTCTTTTTTCCAAGTTCTTCCTTAAATTCCTTTACCTTGAGTCTTATCAAGTGTCAAGAGATGCTGTTCAGCTTCACGCTGGTCTTCTAGCTCCTGCACCTGTCTTTCATTTCTTCTGCGTGAGCTCTTCCAAATCCTACTAATCTCTTGGCTCCCAATAAAGCATTTATTTCCAGTATGATTTGCTTTTGTAAACAGTTTAAATTGTCTGTTTCAAATGCTTTGAAAGAGAATGGTGCCTCCACGACACTGCTGTGACCCGAGTGAACCGTGCAGGAACACCAGGAGAATGACCCCTCCCATTATCAGGCTGCAGTCCAGGCGAACCTCGGGAAAGCCCAGGGGCAAGTCCCTCTTCTGGCTGCTTCCACAACTGAGGTGAACAACACAAGAAGGCCCAGAGACCAGAGGAAATGCCAGCGACAGAGTAGAGTCTCAACTAGGATGCACAGGTGGGACTAGTGGCGTGGAAAAGTCTGAAACAGCAAGAACAGTATGAGCCACAGGTGGTGAGTTAGGTGGACCAGCTTTGTGCTTGGGGACAAAGACACACAGAACAGAAGAGGCAGGTGGGCTCATCCTTTTTGTCTTTTTTCCCCTTTTCTTATCTTTTTTTCTCTCTTTGCTTAATGACTGGGGAGGAATCCAGCCACAGAAAACTAATTCCATTCCTCAATCGCAGCAACCAAGTTCAGATAGTCCCATGCTTACTACCTTATTCTTTCTCTTCTGCCCTCTTTTCTGGTTTTCCAAAGATTGCATGATCATCCTTTGACCTTCAGCCTTGCTTCTTCCTTTAGGTATCTTTTTTTACCCACCATCCTTCTGAAATTTTTCCACCACATGGTAAAACTACTCCAGTAAGAGGAAACACTTTGCATACAAACTCCCAATTTATTATCAGTTCTGTGATATAATTGCACATTTTGCTCCTGTGGTTTAAGGTACCAAATCAATAGTTACTACAGCTTGTCAATGCCTAAACTGCACTAGATGCTATTGTTATTGCTAATTATACTACTTTAGCTAGGATATCATATCTGTTGTAATCAGTCATTTTCCCTTCTGTAGCAATACTGGGACGCTCTTGTGTAATAACCTCTCCACAGTCCAACACCAAAGAACTGGTGTATCATCCACATCTATTTCATACAAATACCTGAAGTGACCACCAGTCACCTTCTCATCCATAATTACCTCTCCACCCTTGGGATTTTACTACTTCAGGGGAGATATAATCAGGTGTTCCGATGGCTTTGTCACATCTGCCTCCCTTCTTCATCTTCATACCAGTACCAAGATCTGCAAGCTTCGGATACGCAGGTTTATCCAGTCACATGTTAGCTCTGTTCACATCTCTGGTATGGTTTTGTGTTCAGTGTGAGAACCATTTCTGCAGTACAGCATCGTGCCCGCTGTTCAGGCACATTGTAGCTGCTCAGGAAATGCACACGCTCCCCACCAGCCTGTGCTCCATCTCCTGGAGCTTCTTCACCGCCCTGTCACGAGGGCCTTCTCCATCTGACACACCGTAAGCCTGGGCTGAGCCAAACAGCTACCAACATCTGACTCTTAATTAACTGGGAAGGTAAGAAAACATTGTTTAAGCCAAGAGGAGGATTTACTCCTTTATTTTCTTCCTAAAGTTTCATAATTTTAACTCATACATTTAGGTCCATAGTCTACTTTGAATTAATTTTTGTGTGTGGGATAAGAAATAGGTCTAATTTTCTTCTTGTGCAAGTGGAAATGTCTCAGCAACATTTTTTAAAAGAACTGTTATTTCCCCAACTGACTTGTCTTGTCCTTGTCAAAAATTGCTTGATCACAGTTATATGCATATATTTTTGGACTATCAAAACTTTTGGACTTCTGTATCACTGCTCCATATTCATCCTTATGCCAATAACACAGTCTTACTTACTATGGTTTGTATAAGTCTTGACACTCAGAAATGTGACTTTTCTAAATTTGTTTATTTTATTTCATAAGTTGGCTATTCTTAATCTTTTGTATTTCCACATAAATTTTAGCACTAGTTTGCCAAAACTGACAACTAATATGCAATATATGATTTTGATAAGGATTGCATCTGTACATCAATTTGGGAATTTGTCCCATTTTAACATTATTAATTGTTCTGATCCACAAACATGAACTGCAATTCCATTTTTTTAGATCTCTATTTCTTTCAAAAATGCTTTGTAGTTTTTAAAGTTCAAGTCTTGCATTTGTGTTTTAAAATTTATTTCTAAATATCTTATTCCTTTTGATACTATTAAAAAGGATTTTTTTTCTTAGTTATGTTATTGGATTGCTTATAGTAATATATAAAATACAACAGACTTACATATTGATCTTGTGTGCTGTAACCTTGTAGGTCTGATAATTCAAAGTTATCAAAATTGATATTAACTTGATTCAGTTTTTGGATTTTATATAAATAAGATATTTCTTTTTCCTACTGAGTTGTTTTGAATTGTCTCCAGTGCAGTGTTAAATAAAAGTGGCAAAAGCAGACATGCTTCCATCTTCCCAAATCTTACAGAGAAAGCATATAGTCTTTTACCAGTATATGTGGTAACTGACAATTTTAAGGAGACTTTAAATTGGTTAAGAAACTTCTCTTTTATGTTTTCTTTTTACCTTTATTTTATTGAGCTTTTTGGTTGTAACTAAACTATGAATGACTCTCGATTTTATCAAATGTTTCACTGTGTCTATTTAGATGAACATATAACTTTTATTATTCGTGCTTCTGTTTAATTTTCATGCTAGAACAGCCTCCCATCTTTGAGATTAATTCCATTTGGTCATGCTGTATGATTCTTTATATATGTTGCAGGATTTCATTTACTGGTACTTTGTAAAGAATTTTTGGGTCTACAGTTATGTGGGATATCTGTTTGTTGTTGAATGTAATGTCTTTGTTCATTGTTTCATTTTTTTGTAACAGGATAATTATACCTCATAATGTGAGTTCATTGGCATCCCCTCTCTCTTTTTCTTTTTACTTTTTTGGAAGATTGTGTGAGATATTGGCATTACTTCTTTATTAAATTCAACAGAAACTACCATTGCAACTGGGGCTCAGTTTTTCTTTGGGAGAAATTTTTAAATTACTGATTAACTTTCTTGCTATTTAAATTACTGTTTAAATTACTGATTTAAAATACTGATCAAATTTCTTGCTAGGTCAGCTGAGATTTTCCATTTATTCTTGAGTTAGTTTTGCTAGTGTGTATCACCCTAGGAATTGTCTATTTCATTTAAATTATCCATAATTTCAGTAAATGAAGTCCATATTCCCTTATTATCCTTTTTATTTCTGTAAGGTCAGAAATGGCTTTATACTGGCTTTCATTACTGGTTTTGCTAATTCTAGTTTTCTGATGCGATGTAGAAAAACAGTTCTCAGTTTTATCTTTTTAAAAACATCTGCTTTTAAAAATAATTTCTTACTTTTTGTCCTCTACTTTATTTCTACTTTGATGTTTATCTGCTTTCTTTCCTTTCTACTCATGTTGCTCTGCTTTTCCAGTCTGAGTCTCTCCCACAGGTTTCCGCTCTGAGGTTCTCTCTCCAGCCAGGAAGGCACAGCCATGGTTCCAGCCGAGTGTCGGCAGATTTCCTTGTGTCTGCTAAGTGTAGGGATAAAAGTGTGTCTTTGTTTTCACCCATCTCTGGGTGTATTCTGATTTTCCATGTGAATTCTCTTTGACTCATCAGTTATTGTGAAATGTTGCTCAAATTACAATTGCCAAAGAATTTCCAACTTTCCTTCCATTGCTGTTTTGTGCTATCGTGGTTGGAGAACATATTTTGCATGATTTCCACAAGACTGAGGTTGGTTTGTCTACTCGATGTTCTGTTCTGGAGCACACAGCCTCTGCTATCACCACCCAGATTTACTTATTTTATTGTCGTTAGTCTTTAGCCTGCATCAGCCCTATTACTTTTAGTTAATGGCTGTGCAAGGGCCCCTTGGCAAAGTGCATGAGGCATGTGTATGACTTGGAGTCTGCCATCGTGATTTGTGGATTGTGTGGCTCCTCATTCAGGCAAGGAGAATAGTTTCTATTTTCCTTATCTGGATACTTTTAGGTGGGTTCAGTCATGTGTGCATGCACAGACTCCAGATCACCTGGTATGACCTGAGGTCATTATAGCTTATTGTTGAACCAGTCTGTGGGGAGAGGCTGTGCTGATGCGGCTGGTGACAGAGAAATGGCCTCTGCAAATGCGTCTGCAGCAATGCTTTTAGGTCAGCCTTGCACCTATGCAGTCTGGCCTACGATGTGCATACAGTAGCCCCAGGTGAAGTTGTGACTGATTGCAGAGGCACTGTTTCGGCATTCTCTTTCACTAATTCTCCATTACAGTTCAGGGCCCACTGCTGTTCTGCCTGCTGTTGCTCCTGATTTATCTTCATTCTGATCTTACACCTCCTCTTGCTTTTTTCCCCACTCCACCGTTAGGGATACCTAAGTGCTCTAAATGCTTTAAGCAAAGTCCCTGAGCCTTGACTCTGATGCTCTTTGCTATGGCCTACCTGTCCTCTCACAGACAATCTCTGCAGAGGACAGTTCCTCACTTCTTCCAAAGTGGCGCCACTGTCTATGACAGCACGCTAACGGGTGGGAGGCAGCCGTGGTCATCTTTGCTTGTTCCTGACATGGACCCGGTATCCTATGAGCAGTGAGCTTCACAAGAGGTGGCTGTGATCAGACCCTGGCATTCTTATCTACCACACCTAGGACAGAGCTGCTGCTGTGTGGGGTGTTGGTCTTTGCCTCTGAGCCTGCCCAAATAGCACTTGTGTGATGCTTCAGAAGCTGGAGGAGAGGAGACAGGCCTTCACCTGAATCTTCCCATTGTGACCTGTGGCCCAAGGCTGGGAGATGGGAGGAAAATGACACCTGTCTTCTTGGTTACCTCACGTGGACCAGAAGTCTTGGGGTAGGTTATATAATACTGGACCTGAGGTTGGGAGAGAGTGTATTGTGCTTCAAATGTTGTATCATGTGCTTATTATTGAGGTTTGATATATTGCAATTTTTGTGAATAAATGCTTCTCTGTTTATTCTTTTGAGAATAAACAGAGATTTTCTTTAGTCTGTCTTTGTGAAGACAGACTAAAGAAAGATGAGAAAACAGAGGATTTTAAGCTGTTATTTAAAAATAAGTCATTTTGTCCAGTTAAAAAACTGCTTTGTTGAGAAGAGAGTTCTTCCAGCTTCTTACTCACCATTCTAAAATTCCTATTAATTTTTAAATGTTGTAATATTAACACTGTCAAACTAGTAACTTATGTTTTCTTTCTTACGTAAGTCTTGCTAAAAGTTGCTGATTCTGTTGAGCTTTATAGCCAAATTTTGGGTTTATTAGTTTTTGTTATCTAGTTCATTATTTTCTTTCATCTTTACATTTCCTTCCTTTTAACTTGTGTTTGTTTGAGACTCCCCCAACTTTTTGAGAGGCAATCAAAACAATTTAAGACATTCCTTCTTTTCTAACATAAACTGTAGGTGTGCAGAGCTGGAAATCTTCCCCTAACTGCTGCTTCATTCTCCGATGTGTACTTTCATTTTTTATTTTATTCCAAGTACTTTTTAATTTCTGTTTGATTTTTTAGCCTTTCAGGTTATTTATTAATACATTCATTATTTAACTTCCAAACATCTTAGAACTTTCTAGTTTTTTGTTTTACTGGTTTTAAACTTAATCCCATTCTCGTCTAAAAGCACACTCTGGTTATAGTTCCTTGGGACACATTGAGGTTTGCATTCTGGGTCGATTTTTAGCCTGTTTTGTAGCCTATTCTACATCCTCTTGAAAGGAATGTTTATTCCTGCAGTGATTGGACATAAGATTGCATGGTTGTCAGTGAGGTTAATTTGTTTCATATTATTGTTAATTTTCCTCCAAATTTACTAATTTTTTTTGTCTTCCTCTTCTATCAATTTTTTTTAGATAGGTGGGAAAAATTGTGTGATTTTCTGTGTGAATTTGTTATTTTCCCTGTTTGCTTATGCCCATTTTGCTGTATCTACCGTGGAGCTATCTTATTAGGAGCACAGAGATTTAGAAATGTCACATCTATGTCTTTCTGATAGATTGATCATTTTATAATAATGAGATGCCCTTACTTAACTCTCAAATTTTCCTTATCCGTCTGTTACTAAACAGAGTTACATCAACTTTCTTGTGCATACTATTTGCCTGTTACTTATTTTTCCAGCCATTAAACTTGGTGCTAGCTTTGTTTTTCCATGTAAGCTGTGTTTTGTAAACAACATATAATTGGGCCTTGTTTATGTACACATTGTCAATGTCTGTCTGTAAATTAGATTGTTGAACCATTTAGACTTAATGCATTTACCAGCATAGCAGTGTTCAAGTGTAACATGTTGCAATTTGTGTTTTATTTGCCCTTCTGTTCTTTGTTACTTTGTTCTTACTTACCTGTTTTTTTTTAATTTAGGAACTTTATTATATCATTTATATTCCATATGAGCTATTTAGTGATGTCTTTTAACTTTAGTGTTTATGTAATTTCAACCTAGTGTTTAAATAGGTTTCATTTAAGCCTATTTAAATACTGTTTTTCTCAGAACTTTGAGCAGTGTGATTCTCTTCATACTCACAAAACGTGTGTTCTTGGCATAGATTTTATTTGTACATGTTCTCTTCTGCACTATACATGCACACACACTTCTTTGGTGCTTATTCATTCATTCATTTTCCTGTACAGCCTTGCTTCTGGCTGGTATTCTGTTTGCTTAGCTTGCAGATTTTATTATTTCTCTGAGGAAAAGCTTTGCTGGCAAACAAGAATCTGTAACTTACATTTGTCTGCAAATGCCTTTATTTCAGTTACAAATGTGAAGAGCATCTTTACTAATTACAGAATTCCAGGTGCGGAAGTTTTGTTTTTCTTTCAGCAGTTTAAAGATTTCATTGTGCTGCCCAGCTCCACCATTTGTGCTGTTAATGTGCTTGCCATTCTCACAATAGCACATCTTTTGCATATATGCAGGATGATGCTTTTAAATTTTGTCTTCGCTTTTGGTGTTCAGCAGTGTGACTCTAACGTGGCTACGTGTATTTTTCTTATTATTTTCTACTGGACTCAATTAGTTGGTGTCTTTTATCAGTGCCAGAGACTTTGCAGAGTTTACATTTTCAGATTCCTCTGTCTTTCCCTTCTCTCTGCCCTATATTTCTTTCATTCTTCTCTCTTTTGGTTCTGTATGATGTATTTCTGTTGTACTATCTTGTAGTTCGCTGTTCTTTTTCCTATATCCTTACTTTTGCTAACTTCAAGTAATGATACTAATTTCCTATCTGCTCTGGAGCATCTAATTTTTTGAGAATTCTATTTCTACATTGAAATTCCTTATTTTACAGCTGTCTTCATCTTTCCTCCAAGTTTACTTACTACACTGATGACACTTGTTTTAGGGTGCTACTCACTCCTGTGATCTGCTCCTAGTGGTTGCAGTGGAAAGACTGAACCGTTTTTACTGTGTCTGCGCTGGCTGGGTGGAAAGTCTGTGCTAAGTTACCTTTTGGAGGGATTAGTCACCCATGTCCTGTCTACTCTCTTTGAGGAAGTGCTTTGCTAGATGGTGGGGCAATAGGAAGGTGGCGGAAGTCAGATCAGTGGAAGTGTTGGGAAGTTACAGCGATGCACTGGATTTGTTTTGTTTCATTTTAGGCTGGAGAAGAGAAGCCCCCTGTGCTCCTAGAAGGCCTCCAATGAGCACTAAAAGATGGAATCAGTGTCACCTGTCAGGCAGCGGCCTCAGGTTCCCCAGATTTCAGGTGAGTCGTGTCACTTGTAGCCCTTACTGAGAAGATATCTCCACGGGAAAGATAGAAATGCTGCTTCTTAAATGTGATAGTGCAAAATAAGAATTCTCACTTGATTTTGCAGAAGAAAATCAGAGTCTGTCTAGTGCTGATTAATGTCACGGGCAGCAGTGCCTTCTCCCTTGGGCACAGCTGTACGTCAGTTGCTGTGGAATCCTACTGTAATCTCATTGCTCCTTATTTGATTTAAATAAATGTTTAAACATACTTTCTGGTGTGGAAGTCAGCACATGGCCTTGGAGGCTAGAAGTGGCTTTCCAGTGATACCAGCAAACAAGGGGCAGAAAGAAGAGCTAGCTTTGGGGGCGGGGGCTCCTGCCGTGGCTGAGAGACTGTGCCCCTGCAGTGACAGGAGGCGCCCTGAGTGCGGGGACTGTGCTGCCCGCCCCATCCTGTTTCCTTCCTTCTGATGCCCTCTGCCCAAGTCGTCACTGGACTTGGGCAGGTTCTGGGAGTCCCCAGGGAAAAATGTTCTTGGTCATCATTCAGCATATGCTATGTGTTGAGTTATGTTCCCCCGAAATGGGTATAAAGACCCCAGGAATCTCGGAATGTGACTGTATTTAGAAATAGAGTCATTGTAGATATAGTTAGCAATATTTTATGAAAAGATTGTGCAGTCAGTAAGACAGGGTCACCAGGGTGAGCCGAACGCGGTAGAGAGAAGGTCAGCACAGAGTGCTCCATGTGAAGACACTGGCTTTGATGCCGAGCAGCAGCCGTGGGCTAGGACTCTGTCAGCCCTGAGATCACCAGGGGCAGTGAGTTTCCACAGAGATCTGTGCTGCAGGCAAGGGTGTTTGTAGGTTACGTAGGGTCCTTGCATGTTTGAAGTCCAATATTTTCATTTTACAATAGGCTTATCAGGATGTAACCCCGTCCTAAATCAGACAGTACCTGTCTGTGTATAAGTGACAAGATGGACACTTCCCTAGTCTCTACAATTACTAATGACAACTTTAGTGCCTGGAGGCCAGGGTGAAAGGGAAAGCAATTGATACCCATTTTCCTACAGGAAAATCAAGGTGGGCATTGGTCATTCTGAACATTTTCAGTTTTCTCTGCCCCAGTTAACTGAGTGTGTCCTATATGGAAGGCGCTCTGCTGGGTTTACTGACATAAATTAAGATGTCAGGTCAAGAGAAACAGACAGGTAATTATGCTGTACAGCAAAAGGTGTGGGAGGTGGCCTGGCGGCCAGGAGAGGGAGGTCAGAGGAGGATCTCCTGAAGCCGCCTGGGCTGAGTCCTGCAGCGAGTAGCGATCAGCCCAGTGTAGGGAGAATGGCACACACCCAGCAGCGGTGAGACGGGAGCCACCAACTCCCATGCTCACGGAAACAGACAGATGTGCTGACAGCACGTGGAGGCACACCTGGCCGTCACCCCGACTCTGACGCTGTGCACGGCCTTGGGCAGCTGCAGCCTTGGCTCAAAACATGAGAGCCTTTGCCAAGGCCTGTGCTGCATCTGATGCCTCCTTCCCTTGCTGACGATGAGCTCGTGCCATCGGTCGGGGCGCCCATGGAAACAGTCTCCCATCTGCTCCTTTCAGAGATCTGCACTCGTGTTTAAATAGCGTGGGACAAGTGGCTTTTCTGCATGGAGTAATGAAATGGCAGAGCAGCAGGAGCGGGGACAGAGAGTGCACTCCAGACGGCAGCAGCGGATCAGCATGGGGGTGTGGTCCTGGGGACCCCAAGGGTGCCTGGGGCAGTGGGGGCAGGCAGAGGAGTGTGTTGGAGGGGGTGGGTCGGTCCCCTGGGGCACCAACCTGGAAGGCTGGGGCTTGGGAAAGCTGTCTGGTGAAGCTCAGAGGACGGCCTGACCGGGCAGCAGCAAGCCACTGTGACAGTACTGTGGGGGGCTGATGACAGCACTGGCCAGGCACCGGCAGCACAGCAGAGGGCCTCTCTGGTCTGGTCTCCTTACCACACGATACTCCAGTGTTTCCAGCTCTCTGGCCACCCAGGTCCAGAGAGGGACCATGTGCGCTGGCGCCGTG
Organism: Dolichotis patagonum; assembly: GCA_004027295.1. Classification (NCBI taxonomy): domain Eukaryota; kingdom Metazoa; phylum Chordata; class Mammalia; order Rodentia; family Caviidae; genus Dolichotis; species Dolichotis patagonum. Next base: position 148,035 of record PVJX010001689.1, read on the forward strand.
TGTGAGTGCAGTGGGGCTCTGGGGAAGAGGCCGGAAGTGACCTAAGTACTGGGTACAGGTTTGTGTTCTGGTTCAGCACTGTTTGAAGGGATACACTCATCTGAAACTTCAAGCGACTTCACAGCATCAAAGACTGTTCAAAAGATTAACAGATGAAAATGTTTATTTCATTTTAGAAAATATGAAGCAACCTAATCTTTAAATATAGGTTAATGAGTAAGTAAAATAAACATAATATCTCAGTAAGATTAAATATCATAAAGCCGTGACAAGCTTTGGAATTATTTAATATGAGGTAATAACACGTTAGTTGATCTTGAAATCAGTGAAGAGTTTGTGAAGAATTTTTTTTTTTGGAAAAGGAACAGAATAGAAACTCAGAATTTGTTGCAATTGGTAAGGGTAAGTATTCTTTTGTGAATATTTTGAATAATATAAAATATACATGTTTGGGTTGCAGTTGAAGAAACTTTAAAGGTTGTATTATGTTTTTAACTTTGTTAAAATAGAAGCATGACTATATTGAAAAAAATACATGCTGTCAAGGTGTTAACAAATTTGGCTTCTAAACATGAGAGTACTGGTGATTTGTGTTTTCTTATTTTTACTTTTCTGAAACTTTAAACTTTTCTATAAGCACAAGTCAACTTTGTCCATGGAAAACCAATCATAAACAAAGGAAAGAAAGGTAACACACTGGTCCTCATAAGGTGATGGGAAGGCAGCTCCTTGGTGGGATTACTTCGTGACTCACCATGACGACTTTGTAAGGTATTAAAGGAGCGTTGTCTTACGACATGTCTCCTTCTGGAAAGATTATTATGACAGTTTAAAAATTTTTTTTTTAATTTTAAAAGGGGTAAAATTAAACACAACAAAACAGAACAGAACGGGACATAAGAAAGCATGAATTTCAAAGCTAGACAACCAGAGATCTTCACTATCTGTCATATTGTCTCTTGTTTTCTTCTAAATGGTTGTCCATATCTTTGCATAGGGGGAGCTTATACTAAATAACATAGCCAATCTTTTCACAAGATGTGTAGTTCACTGGCTCCCACTTGCTAAGTGGGGGGGGGCATGGTACTGGGGACAGGATGACATGAGATGTTTGATTTTCAGCCCGCGGCCAGGATGCTCACAGCTGCCCCCCAGAGAGGGGGGAGCTCCTTGTTTTCCCTGCACCCCTAGTCAACTGCATGGTGCAGGTCCTGAGGCGCCAGGGTCTCTCCCCTGCAGGCCTCCAAAAGTCTGCCGCACTCACCTGCTATTTCTTTCTGATGGATTGACCATTCCATTTCCAAAGTTCTGAAATGGCCAACAGACCACAGAAAGAATTCTCTTTAGGCTCCTGTTTGAAACCAGCAGCTAGGTTTCCAAAGATGGCAGACAGGTAGGTAGCAGGAGAGAGATCTTCTCTGAGAGAGACAGCTTAAATGCCAGAATTTAACACCCTGGGGAGACCCAAACAGAGAGAGATGGACTCTCTCAACCCAGGAAGAAACTAAAGTTAAAAAAACCACTCAAATATGAGGTCCCGGGGCTACCATTAGTGAAGCTAAGATCAGCAAGCATGGTGCCCTCCTCAAGCCGCCTGAATTCCTGCCCGAGAGTGACCTGACCAACCGAACTGTGCTGATGCAACTGGCTTGAGCAGCCAGAGCGTGGAGCTGAACATTCCTGCATGTGGCGCACCCAGACCCGGCCCTGTACACAACCCACCCAGAGGCACCATAAATTTGTGCCGCAGCCACACTGAAGTCGGAGGTCTGGGAGCCCAGCAGTTCTCAGGGACCGGCATCAACATGCGGTGAGTGATGGGAATAAGACCCTCCCACGGGAAAGGGGAAACTGACTGGAAGACATGTTGGATTTGGGCAGGACAGCCTTAACTCCATAAGGAAGTGGCTTCAGTGGGTTGCTCCCCTCGCTGAGCGGATTGGTGGAATCTGCTTGGACTGGGCCATGCCCCTGGCCTGGACCCAGTGGGTTGCTACAAACTAATTCCCTGAGCACAGCTGCACACTGACGCAGTGAAGGCCTGCAAAGGTTGATTGGCCCGGAGGAAAGGAGCCAGCGCATACTGTGCTTGCTTGAACTTCACTCTCTGATAGCGGACGGCAGAGGGTAGAAGCCCCGAGCCTGTGTGCTCCAGAGGAGCCTTAACCAACAAGAAAAGGGGTTGGGAATTACACTGTACACTTGTATGGAAGGAACCAAAACATGACAAGAGGGAGAAATAAGAAAAAACCCCCAGCCCCCAACCCTGAGAACATTGATCCAGGAGAGGTAAATACAAAAGAGATTGAGGGCAGCAAACATGCAACATCAAACACAGCATTAGCGGACATAAAGAGATATCTTCAGGAGCTTGTAAGTGGGACTAAAACTGAAATATTAATTCAGATTAAACAAGAGATAAGTAGATTAATAAAAGAAAGGCTGAGAACCTCTCAAGTAGACACAGACAGAAGAATGGAGGAACACAAAAGGAGAGAAATGTTTAATGAAGAAAACAAGGAAAACCTAGAATTTATGAAGCAAATTCAAAGAGATTATCAGGAAACTAACGACTCCATAGAAAACTGGCAAAATTGCTTGAAAGAAACCAAAGATAGACTATCAAAAATTGAACACAAGCTTGCAATGTGTGATCATGAAAGGCAAGATCTCTTAAAAATAACAAGGGAGCAGGCAGTAACAATTGGAAGGCTAGAGGATGACAAGAGGATCTATAACTTAAGAATAAAGCATGTGAATGAAGAAGCAGGAATCAAAACAGAGGAATTGCAAAGGCTATTCACAGAAATCATTAAGGAAAATTTCCCAAGCATAGAAAAAGGAAATGATATGCAGATCTATGAAGCATACAGAACTCCAGCCACCTACAACCAAAATAGAGCTATACCTAGACACATAATAATCAAGATCCCAGAAATTCAATATAAGAACAGAATATTAAAAGCCATCAGAGAAAAGAAACAAATCATATATAAAGGAAAACCCATCAAAATCATGGCAGACTTCTCAACACAGACCATCAGGTCAAGAAGAGCTTGGAGTGAAGTAATTCAAGCCCTGAAGGAGAACAACCTCCAGCCCAGATTGATGTATCCTGCAAAACTCTCTCTAGAAATTAATGGAGAAAAAAGATGCTTCCATGACAAAGAGGAATGTGGAGAATTTGTGACCACCAATCCAACCCTACAAAAAATACTGAAGGATATTTTAGAGAGAGAGAGAACAAGAATATGAGCATTTCAGGAACAATGGCAGAGAGGCCTCAGTGAACAGGGCAGACAGTGGAGTGGAACAGAAAAATAGACAACCAATGGCAGAAAAACAGAATAGCAGAAACAAGGCAGAGAAGATTGGCTGTAATCTCTAGTATAGATGGCCTTGAAATATTAACAGAGAGAAACACAGGCAGAGAAGATCAGGAGATAGGGTTCATTGAGAGGCTCTATATAGGGAGGCAGTGGGACCCAAAACAAGCAGTACACCCTACAGGAGTGAAAGGGGAGGAATTGTCTAAAAAAGGGAGGCAGAGGATATTGTTAATTGGGTAATAAGATTTAAAATTTACATTATTCTCATCACTCTGCTTGGATGGATTACATGCTGTTCCAGTTTGTCTACTTATGCTAGACTTGAGGACATGGTTAGCTATCTCAAAAATAAGAGGACATACTATGGTAATCATCCCTAATTTCCTATCAACTTAATCTGAAGCCCTTTATAACTTATACTGTCTTATTATGATTGATCTTATTTGAATATGGGTTGTGAGATTGCTACTTTATATTGACTGATTTTATTTAAATCTGTTATGATTGATAGCATCAATTCTAAGAGTATAGGCAACTACACTGAAGATGACAAGATTCACTAAGATACCCACTCTGGTTTGATTATTACTTGCTTTTGAAGTCTTATAATGTCTCCAATGCTTTGTTTTTATTAATATTGTTATATACTGCTGAGACATCATGGTAACCTTTGTAGATCACCTAGTATTGTGGTTATATATGACTTTTTTGCTTCATGCTTTTCTAGGAATTGTTTTGTTTTATCTTGCTTTGTTTTGTTTTTCCCTCTAATACAGAAAGGATAGATATACATGTAGAGACTCATGCATGTGTAGAGCTTATAAACAGTTTACAAGAACCAACTATATAACACATGTTGAAATGAACAACTACTTTGAAGAAAAAGAGACACTACAGTACCCAGTGCTGATT